>DWEM01002102.1:0-12675 GCA_018245935.1 Agara belti belti
AAACGTAACTGGTGAAATGTGGGGGTGTACTACACTCCTCTGCCTACCCCTTCGGGGAATACAGGCGTGATGTTACTTGCAAAAAATGCGTCTCTACTTAGACCTAACTGCACCTTTAAACGCGAACCATCATATATCCATACTTATCACGAGTACATGTTTAATAAGAAACATATTAATTAAAAGAATATCGACTTTGAATGTATATTCATATCGAATGTATATTCATAACGCTTAAATAATATGTATCTAAAAACTTGAAAAATCTTTTGGATTATTGACATATTGAATTTCTAGGTTAACCTTAACACGTCTATCGCGAAGCGAATAAAAAATCATGAATAACGTACGCGGATATTGTTATCGTTAGAAACTTATCTTTTAAACCGACCCAAATAGGGCAACCTCGTCGGATGGCTTTAAAAACCTCCCGCTAATGACAGGCTTCAGAGCGTGACCCGACACATACTTCACGGTTGGTTAGACACAGATGCAGCTATTATTTTGATCCAGTGACACGCAATCACAGTTTTTATATGCGTTGTGAAGTCAATGGTCTCTTTTTAATATAATTCGTGTTTAAAGTAAGTCTTAATTCACTACCGCTATCAAAATAGCTATCTTTAGACTGTAAACTGTTATAAAAACAATACATGCAAAATTCTTAGATATACATACAAATATTTCTTACACACAATTTGATATGCCTGTGAATCCATATATAAAAGTGCTTTACCTCGTTATAGCGTAGGTGTTCATTAAAATAAAAATGACCGCCTAAAACATTCATGAAAACACCACATTTGACAATATTGAAAATCAAATAAGATAAAACTGTTATATCATCATTAATAATGAGTTAATTTTATAGGAAAGTTTTTAAATTGATTTTAATTCCAGTCCGTCTCAAGCTTGGAAAACAAACAATAACAATAATTTAACTCTATTAGATAGTACCATCGTAAATAATGGAGAATAGAAGTTACAGAGTAGTTATTTGCGCTGCAGAATAATATCAAAGCACAATATATGTATGTATATACACAACGTAGGAAGCGACGAGTCTATTAAGGTAGCACAATGGAGTGCAGCGCTGCCAATATCCAATAAACCTCCCGTTTTAGAGCTGACGTTAACGTACAAGATAAATGCTACAGGTCAACCTGAACTAGCAGGGCGTTCCGTTTGGAGATCACGGAGTTCTCGAAAAGCTAAGAGAGCCTCCGTGAAGGCTTTAGTGGGCCGCACATAACCCGCCGGCTCTTGAGGCACCGCCGTACCTATTGAAGGTTTCCCCCATCGCACAAAAACAGGGTAACGTGAAGTAGGTATGCAACATAAACATTAATTTTGACATTTCATTGCACGTTATATTTCAATTCGTTAAACACTCCTAATAAGTAATTTAACAATTAAAAGAAAACCATCAAACAGCTGATTAGGTTTTGTGTTCCTTAATTTATCATTATCGTGGTTTCCTCGTTGCCATTATCTCTAGTCTATAAACGTTTGGAGCATCACCGTTTTTTAGATATCATTACCATATTTATGTAATAAAGATTTTATTTGTTAGAAAAATACCAGTGTTCTAGTGTAGTTGTAGACTCAATATTAATTTGTAAAGATTAAATTTTTTATTCGAATTTTAAAAAACAAAATAAGAATCGCTCCAATAACAGTCACCTAGCGAATCCCTATTTCTATTCCTCTTTTTAAAGCTGGCGAAAAAATTATCGACAAAAAATTTCATAAGACTATTTTTCTTATTATTGGACTCGTTAAAGTTCCCAGTTTTCCTTTTCAGTTATACGACAGTATGAGCGCCCGGTTCATTAGCAGTTCATTAAAGTTCCTGGGAAGACAATCGTCGTTGTAATCCTCGTTTGCTATTCTGCTTTCTTAGTCGCTAATATTTGTAATATTTTCAAGACACATAACGATCGAGAAGCGTGTAATAACACGTCGTCTTCCAATCACAAAGAAGCATTATACGAAATTATGTTTAATGAGGACCAAAGTATCGGTGTACCTTATTGATATTATTTCTATTCTATAATCTTTTTTTTACCTCTTACAGACAAAGGAAGTCGGATAATGAGTAAATATGTACAATAATATATAAATAAAAAATAGCAGGTAATAATGTTTAAAGTTAACTACTGAAGCCATCATTAACAACATAATCATGTAAACTCTATTTCTGTAAATATAACAAAAGAGACGATCTTCCTTTTTTAAATCCTATTAGTCATTTCATATACCATTATAACTTCGGTTTTGCCCAGGATCTAAGTTTCAATTGGCCAAATAGTATTGTTTTAGAACGATGTAGTTTGAAGACTGAAAGCGAGTATGCGTATACTTTTATGATTACTTGACAAAATCGCAATTTTGCAATATCTAAACAAACTACGTCCACAACTTCATATGTATTCATAAAGGAACCTTTTCTATTTTATTGGTGAAAGATAAAATTTAAATGAAAACTATATGGGACCAGTATCGGCCGTACATTTCAGATTCCCTGTCATTTAAATTCACTGCAGACGCACTGGAACCCTAAAACAAACATAAAAATATGCTTATACGTCGTTTGGGATCCAATACACATGAAATTTGAAAGTGTGCAATAGATTTGACTCTTAAAGTTCTTGAAATAAAGTAGCAATTGAATTACAGTCACGATTAGTTACAATATTTTGGAGTTAACTGGAGATATAAGGCAGGATGGTTCTGCGCTAAAACGGATGTGGTTTACCATTAACACACTCTCGGTTTCGAGATCAGGGTACACAAATGAATATGTTTATGGATTTAGTTATTAGGAGGACGTAGCTAAGTTTCTATTGTGCTTTCACCGTCAGTATACTGTTTATAGTATGGAGCTCTTTCCGAAGTGGTACGACATGGGCTCTACAAAAAGGATGTGAACAAAACTCCTCTTAAAAGAAGATTACCGCATTAGCAACTTCTCTGGTTTTGTGCAGACCTAAACATCTCTTCAACTAATCACCGTCGAGTTCAAAATATTCAAACAAGACTGGTATTACAAATTATAAATTAAAAACTAAACATACTCGCAGACATTTCGAGGAATTACGCCCTTCGTACTTTCCAGAAATAAACAAATGTAGTCTTAGAACATTCCCGGGAAAGCTAGTTCGAGTTATTCACAAGCTCGCAATTGCAAACGATGAGCACGGAATTGTTCTACTCTGTCTCTGAATTTGCAAAACATAAATTACACGCATTCCCCGGTACTCTTCGCAATATGTACATAAAACTTTATGTGGTATTCTTAATAGTATCAAATGAAACATAATATTTGCTACAAAATTTGCCCCTTTCCACTGCGGGGGTTCGGGGTTACCGTTGACATGAATACACCAGTGCAGAGTAGATATAGGTCCAAAATTGTCCTGATGAGGTTTAACAAATCTAAGATTACCGAACGAGAGCAACTGGTTAACTTACAGTCGGCCGCGGAAAAACTCTTAATTTTTTTCCGTTCACTGTTGGAAAGAAAGCTCGGCGTTTGTTGTTTGTTGTTTGTGGTCTGTAAACCCTTCAGAGTTACGAGAAAACTCTTGTTACACTGTTACATAGCACAATATAATTGTCAGAGCTCTAGCATGCAAGCCGTTTTACTAATAAGCTTCTAACTCTCGCCTCTGCGTGTATTTTAATTATTCGTGTGTACTTTTAAATTATTCGTATTTTAGTATTTGTCAAACTGAATGCAAATTATGAACATAACTAATAAATTTACTAGTGTTTACGCAAAATGTTAAATATATATAACGACAAAAGCTCTACAAAATTTGAAACTAAGCGAGCTTACGTACATACATACACTATATGAGAGGATATTTTAAAAACTACATTCGGGGCCTATTCTAGTGTCTCATATTGTAGAATATCGTAGTGTACTATTTCTGTTTTGCTTCCTTTCGAAAAGCAATGTTGTTGTTACGATGTATAGGTATGTTGCCGGCGGTATAGAAAATCTAAAAAAGTTCAGACTAGTTAATACAGCCAAGAGAGTTTCGAGCTTAAAGTTTTGAACAAACTTTACATGTAGTACGACCCTGTGTGTTCATCTTTTACAATCATGTGCTTTGGAGATACATGCGAATGTTACTCGTAAACATGTATTACTTGTAGCACTTAACTTCTCTACACACATAAAGTAATTAAATTACATATAAACCAACTAATTTGTGTAGGTTTGTTTGAGTTAATTGTAATGAATTTAAGTTCCGAGTAAATCTGTTTCTGCTTTCGTATGCTGTTTCAATTCGTTCTATCCGTCGTATTGTGATTTTGTTTTTGACAACATAATTTTGTCGTGTAACATATCATTTGTTAATTTCGTAAATCGCAATGTCATAGTAAATGTTAAATTAAATGTCAGATTTTTTAAGCTGATCTGACATATGCCAGAGGGCGTACTGAATTTGAGATAATAGGACATGAAATGTTATTATTAGCGGGGTCTCAGAGTTTCATACAATGAAATGTTCTGTTCATTCAAGTTTTAAAATATAATCCATCTCAGCAGGAGTTATGTAAATGAGCGTCTTTTGTTTCCAATAAAAGCTTAGGTACTTTCCAATACTCAAAGTTCTAACTTCAAAAACAGCTTCCATGAAATATATTGTTACGTATGTTTTAGCGATGCAGTCAACTTCTATTTGCAACCATAAACTTTATATCTAATTACTTTTATATTACAAATATTGACATTGAAAAACTCACACAAATTTTGATCCCGTATTATATTTTTCGAATTGATGAATTTTTGAAAAATGTGTTTAAAGACTATTCTCATAAAAGACTACAGTCACTCACATGAGAACTTATTTATACATACTAGGTAATTAAATAATCGTTCGTATTCGTTCATAAATAATCAAAATAGACATGCACTAAGCCCACTGTCCAATTTTCACGTTTCTAGCTTTAGAGGTTCAGAGAGGTTAACTCTATACATACGATATGTGCATATGTAGGTTTCACGCCTTCAACTACCAATCGCTTGATCAAAATTCTTAATAACTTATAGCATTTTGTGTTATGTTGCAAAGAGAAGGACTTCGCTAGTAATCGTCAGCGCTTAAAAAATTTAAATTCAATGCAAAACATCGATCAAATTTAAAATTTAAAAAATCTATCGGTAGTAAAAAGAGCCATTTGTAATAAACCATGTCTCAGTAAACTCAGCCGTGTTAAGTGAGGGAAAGGTTTTTAATTAAGGTTTCAAATTTAACTTTAGAATAACCTGTTCACGTGTCCATGTTGTAATTGCAGTCTATTGTTTTCCATCTGATGTTTATTTCAAATAACAATGTTGAATAACTTACCAGTACCTACTTCATAATAAACAACAAATGTTCAGACTAGTTAATTTGGACAAGAGAGAGCCTCGGGGCGGTAATTCAGTTCTAAGTAAACTTTAGATGCACTACTGGGCCTTTGTGCTCTTTACTTGTGATAGCATACTTCGTTGAAAGTGCTTTGTATTAAACGCTTGTTGATACTAAGTAAATATTACACACTTTGTTGCTTACGTATGTTTCGAATGAGTTCTGAATTGCGAACATTTAATGTTCGTAGCGTTATTTCCTATGTACATAGTGAGATTCTAGGTTTGGATTTCAGTTTCTCATCAGTGGGTCTATATTTAGATACTGGCACGCGGCGTCTTTTCAAAGTTACATGCGATTTATAAATCAACAATCAAATATCACCGGATATAACGGTGAAGGAAAACATCGTGAGAAATATGCGTCCTTTAGAATTCTCTTGTTTACACTGTTTCTCAAGATCAAAGAAAATCAAGTAAATTTTGTTAAAATTAGGCAAAAATATCGACAACTAAATTTTTTTATGTCTGCACATACATATTCTGTGTATACGGTTACCATTTTCCTAAAATATTAAACGGTCATGTCAGAAATTGACGTTGTCGTGACAATATTATAGGTATATAAAATATGTTACAAGTAGTATTTACATAAACGTAGATATATAGCTTACAATACGTCACGATATCACCGCTAATGAAAAACATATCGTATTCAAAAATACGAAAATATACATAACAACGATGACACAACATAACTTGAATACATCTATACAAAGAAATAAAATTGGAGTGTCTGTTTGTAATATTAAAATAACCGCTTTTTACTAAATTCATATGTATGTATACACGATACATATACCAAAATATATTTTTTTACAAATTTTTGTCTGTCTGTCAAACAGACAGACAGCGCTGTCTGTTTGTTTCGGCTAATCTCTGGAACAGCTGGACCGATTTTGACGGGACTTTCAGACTGACAGATAACTGATGTAATAAGGAGTAACTTAGGGTACTTTTATATCAATTTCAATTCAGAAGCGGCCGAAGCCGCGAGCACGTCTAGTACAACATAAGTAACAAAACACGTAATATCACAGACATAAGAATGTGGGGTCTACGAACAATCGATGTTTTCTAGTTAAAAAGAGCGAACTGGACCTCAACGGAAATGAATTTGAAAAGCCAATACCTAGCGATAATTAAAATCCCTTTGTCCAACAACAGTTGGCTCATTATAATTATTATTTCATTGTGGTATTTGGCAGTGGTGCAAATGAAAACTAAATATTTGCGGTCCAAATACATCAGGTAATAACGAAGCTGTATTAATTTTAATCGTTTTCCTATCTGTTAGATGAATAGTTCATTATAATACGGAAAATTTACAATTTCATCCATATAGCTGCTGATTTCGACTTTTCAAAAGGCACAATAGGTACCTATTTTAAGTCAGAATCATAACTTTTGTTCATGTAACACTCACGGCCATCTGATCTCAAACTAGACACAGCCTGTATTACAGTGACCAGACAAATATATAGATGAGACACAGAACAAACGAATGAGTTCACCACACAGAGATTTGTCCTGAAAAGGAATCAAACCCACGATGTCCGGCTTAGTAGTCAGGGTCTATAACCACTAGACAAGACTACAAAACGTTAAAAGTAAGTAAAAAATAAACAAAAAGTAAGTAAAACAAAAAGTAAGTAAAAAATAAACGAAACACTTAAGAGCAAAAACCAAAAAAATTAATTAAACTAAGTTTTACAATTTCCTTGTTCTTAACAGTGGAAAATATATTTCATTGGAATATTTGCGTTAATTACAATGATCAAAGTAAATTTCATTGCCTATTTAAATAAGGAATCTCTCCTTAATTCTGCCTTAACTATAAAGCTTGCCTTAACTGTGAAGCTTACGTTTATCGGAAAATATTTTGTAGCCCATAAAATATTCTCTTTCACCTTTCAAGCCTTTTACGAAGGCGGATCTAATTCTTGACTTTCAGCTCTATCTGCTCGCAATCTTCTTTCGTCGAACAGAAGGCATTCGTTAGCGAGTTTAGCGAAACATTGCTATGTAATGTACATGAATAAAAACCTAAGTTCAAGTTCTATGCTCAGTTCTGTAATTAGAACATAATAAATAGAAATATCAGTCGGTCTTTCATGATTATGACTATCAAGTTAATCTTTAAAATCACATTTTGACTTCGGTCCATGATAATTACGTACAAATTAACATTTCAACAGAAAATAAAAAGCTACATATAAGTACAAACTAGCCTATCGTCAATCAGGTTCGACGCGAGACTTAGAGAAACGTGGATACTCACCACGCATGCCAAACGTAAATCCGTCAGTTTTATGGTTTCATGTAATCCGCATGAAATTTGTACCTACCTATAACGGCAACGGACAGATATACTAACTACGCCAAGCCGATATATGTATATGCTTACTACTTTATACTTTCATTGGTTACAGTATAGGTGTAACAGCTCACCTGATAATAAGCCTGCCTTGGAATTTATTGCTTTGAACTACCATAACTGGGACTGCGAATTGCTGTATTGATCGTAAAAACACAATCGACTGTTCAACCGAGCAACTCGCCGCGTCCTCGATGAAAACAAACAAACCGAACCGACGACTGAATACCAATATCGGAAAACGCCTTTTTCTATTTAAAGAGGTATTCAAACACATAAAACGAGTTACTTACACGCAACAAGTTAAAATTAATAACCTTATAGGACATACAAATAAGCATATTCAATTTATCTGCAACTAGCCGCAAGCACCTGTACACTATTTATGTATAAACCACGGCCACTCCGATAAAAAATTATAAAACCGTCCTGAATTAATTATGTTTTAAGAAAAGACTAAAGTATACTACTACTGTATTAATTATGTTAAAGTTGACTACTACACAAATACCTACTACTTATATACGAGAACGAAAAAGCACTAGTTATATAAAATAATATTAACAAGTTAAGAATTAGCACACTTTCAAACCTAATTCTAAATTGTCTTTTTAGTTCCTTTAATACTTTTCCTCTTTAAATACTGATACAATTTTAAAATGGAAGCTATAAACTGAGTTACCGGTTCGTTTCATTCAACTGGAGTTTCAAAGGAAATCACTTTCGTTCGTTCGGTTATTTTTAAAATGTTGAACTCGTACTAAGACTTCTTTAGATGATCTAAAGTTAAGGTTCCAATATGGCACTACCTTACGTAATAAGTGACTATACTTTTTTTATAGAGTAGAAGAGCTTGTTACCGCTCATTGTCATCTGCAATCAACCTTTTAGGACAATAATATTCATTGGTTAGTATTATTTGTTAATAGGATTAGTGAATAGGAAAGTGACATTAATCTAGCTACTATGTGAAGACTAACATAGTTGCTTCCAGTATATACATGGATCAGCATCCAAAACCTTCCACCCGCAGCACAAATTATTCTAATAACACCCATTTCACAGTAGAAATAATTATGGCGGTGGTACTTCCCCGGGCGAATGTAATAAATGTTCTACCGCATAGAAATACCTATTAAAAATGCCTTCTGCTAATTGAAACAATTTAGCGGTAATAATTTCTATGCCAGCTTTACCTAATTCAGTTTCTCTGTATGTAAGTACCTTAAGTACAACTGTATGATATTATAAATATGTATACAATGTAAGAAATGCTTCCATCGATGATTTGTTACAGTGTTTTTATGATAAAATTATGCGATCACTTTGCTCTACTACACGCAGCATAAATACCCAATCGCACCTCAAAGAAAGAAATCAATAACCTATGGCTGAAACCGTAGATTATGAAGGTTATGACTTATGATCTATTTATCCGGATAGTTTAAAGGAATTCCCAAGAGATTATATGCACTCGCATCTACATATTGGACAGTCACACGAGTACATATTAACAGTCAAGCCTACTCCCCATAGGAGTAGGCAAAGACTGAAGATTTCATTCATTCGACCCTTCAGCTTTCATCAAAAGCGTACGGAAGTCGTAATCCTTAAGTACGTCGAACATAAAATTACATTTTAAAGACTTCAGACGCTTAAAGTTGTGGTTGATGATTCTGTAAAACTTGTGTATAGCCCGTAAACTAGTATATACATATAAGTTTACCTAAATGTATAAGTCGTATTTATATACTAATTGCGTGTTTACGTTATATTCATAAGATTATACAGAGCACTTATCTGAATGCAAACAGAAAGAGGTCAGTGATTGGTTGCGAACTGTTCGTCACGTGCCGCGGACGAGTACAAACGCGCTTTATTCACAAATCATGATAATTGTCGCGAGTAACAGCCATACTAACTGCAGGCGAATCATTGAAAATTATTTAGTAATTCATGTACTCGATGCAACTTCCTGTGCTTTTAAAATTTAAACCGATCCTCTTTGACAAATACACGTATTCAGTGCGCACCTTGCATTGCAAACGGTCGTTTTGTATAAAACATGTTAGCAGATAATAGAATATTTGCTTTATTACTAACAGTGATAAGTGTAGTATCATGTCAAATCAACGGCGACTTTTGGTGGCTAAATAATGACATTATAAAGTTAAAACATGGAACAGTACCTGCTCCGAAATTCGATGAAGTGAATCAATTGGATACGGATGAATCCGCCAAGATAATATTTAGAGATAACGTTGACTCTGCTAGTAACGAAAAAGGGTCATATTTGGAAAAAAACACAAAATCTCTAGCGAATGACACGAAAACGGAAAATGCAATGTATTTTCGAAACAATACTAATCTACTTAAGCCCTTCAATGCAAATGATGGGGTAAGTGTCAGTAATAAACTTTTAGGAGAACCAAACAACAGCATTAGTACTGAAAACACTAATTTATCCAGAAATAATGGCCAAGACGAATTTCGACTTGTTTTTCCTAGCGACAGTAACTCCCTTTGGAAGCATAGTGAGAGTGTAAATGAAAAAAATGAAAAGATAACTTCAGATGATAAAATGGAACCACTTATCAGCATTAAGTCCTTGCAAGATATACCACATAAAATACCGTCACAGAATAAGCTTTTATTAGCTACAGCTAGTATTTGTACTTTTATCAAAAAATCTGAGTGTATTCGTAATGAAGGGACAGTATACACACCGTGGATAAAGTGAGTATTTCTGTTGGAATAATTTATTTTAATATACCTAACCTAACTACCTACTAATATTTTAATAAAACGATTTATTAAGTTTACTACCATTTTTGTATTCCTTTCTTTTCTCACACATTTTTTCAGTCCAAATAAGGAGAAAACGATATCTCCTAATTACGTAATTTGCTGTATATTTGCAATTACAACAACTCCTTATGCTAAAATAATATTTCCTGATACCGATTGGTACTCTAAACGTGTAAGAAGATCTAATGTAAACGACGCGGATGCAGCATTGAAACAACGAAATACGTTAATGAGACGCCAGCAAAATTCATATAATCGTAGAATGAAGACGACAACGCCACCAACGGGCAGAATAGATACTCATAAGATCATCAATTCTGATGAATATTCTGTAGATCCATACTGGAATATAAAAAATCCTATTATAAGAAACCCAGATAGGCCACTTTATCGAGATCCTGATTCAGGCTATGACGATGGAAGTCAGAGCTATGGTGATGATTACGCAGCGGAACTACCTAAGCCTGGGCTAATAGGACTCTATTCAGATCATAAACAAACGAGTTGGACATACAATAAAAACAATACATATTCTTACGACATTTCAGATAGTGTCGAAGAAGAATCTGAACCTTCTTTCGGTTATTCAAGTATTGATCCCCGACTAGGTAAAAACTCGTTTAATTTTTTTTTTTATCAAAATAAATTTATGTACTTGTTCTTTTATATATTTATATAAATACTTAGTAAAGAAGACTAATAATTTTGTATTACAATGTATAATAGCTATCGTTATATACATAATAGTAAAAAATCTTTTCATTGTAATTGCAGATCATCGCTTAACCTCGAAGCCTTATAGACGTAGACCTCTTAGACTCACTGCGACACCTTCAAAAGATCCCATACATAAACCGCAAACTCAAAAAATCAGTTTTCATTCGAATCCAGATTTTCAAGTATTACAAGGATTTAAGCTTTTGAAATTTGCTCAGCACAAAAACCAGAATATTCGCAACACCGCGGAAATTGATGAAGAATGTGATAAAAATGAATTAAAGAAAAAAGAAAAACCTGCAAAATATGTTCATCATTCACATGATAATGTTGAAGATAATTTATCTGAAGGAGATTTGAAACAGAAATTGATTGACGAATGCTACAAAACGGACAAAGTTGTTGATGATTGTGAAAAGGGTAATAATTTGTAATTCATAATGTATTAGTAACCTATTTTAATGCATATAAATTACGATTAAAAGGTAGAGTATGCATGTACCTAATTCATAAATATATTATAGATATAGAGAATAGGTAGAGTATGAAAAATAAATGAAAACGTAAAGTAAAATTGAGGATTCAAGATTTATCTTGCGATGGCGCTTGAATACAATATCTTGTTGAATTCTACCTAATAACCCTGATATTTAACCAGCGAGATATGGAAATGAAACTTGTCACTTGAACTAAATTCAAGTAATAATATATTTCAGCACAAAAAAGTTGCCATGATTTGAATTATTTAATTTACTCCAGGCAAAGAAGGTGGCATACTGAAATTTGGAGCACATTCGTGGATTGCAATCGTCGTGTCGACGAATAGTCAGCAGGACATTCTTTGTTATGCAACAGTCGTCCATGCCCGTGCCGCTGTCACCTCTGCAGACTGTGTTTATGGGTTTGTATGCGTATCCATATCGAATACCTACCTTCTATCGTTGAAATAGTGTTTTGATATTTATCGCAATTAATCGCAGTTTATTACTTTTATCTTTACTTTCTTTCAGGAAATCCTCTGGAGCGATAAGCATTATTGCAGGAGTTCGTAATCTGGATAAGGATCTTGCGAAATCGCAGCGTCGGATGGCATCGGTTTCTCTCGACCAAGACTATAAACCTGGTGATGTTGGGAAGAATTTGGCACTTTTAGTAAGCACTTAATTTATTCTATATTATTTTGATTTTCCACGGTGTATCATTTTGAGTTTTAAATTTCCAGCACTGGAAACGCTCTTTGATGTTGGATGCAACTGTGCAGCCATCATGCCTCGCAGATTTGCACGACATAGATGACTGTGTGTTCGTCGGGTGGGGTGGATACGACCAAGGTAAGGCTAATTTAATT
>DWEM01002103.1:0-12675 GCA_018245935.1 Agara belti belti
GACAAATAATGAAAATTTGAATAACAACCATAATGCCATGTCCACATTTTGATAACTAAAGACTTCACATTTCGCAGAGAATTGACAATTTCCTAGGTGGTAAAGTGCTGATCGCTGGTAAGAGGAATGATTCAATCATTGATTGAATTATGAAATATAAACTTCATACAATATAATTAGTACTATGCATTTATTTACTGCAAAAAAGACGACATTACTTTCAGGTCCCCTTACTAGTTATGAAACCCATACAGAAATAGTCAATAGGATAAGTTAGGCAAAAATTTCAGAGAAAAATTTTCAATGATTTCGCACCTTGCTTTACGGCACAGCTTGGACTGGGAACCGTGTCGTCTCAGGAACTCCCCAGCGTCGAAACCAGCGAAACCAGTGGGCTCGGCAGACACGAAGATGGCCGAGTTGACGCGGGGTCGGTTGCACCGCGCGAGAAGACGTTCCTCACACTCCAAGCTCTGTGTATGAGTATGCGACCAACGCATGTGCTAGAAAAAATGTCTTAGTTATTATTCTATCTAAGCTTCCATTTTAATCTTCGTTACATTTTTCTTCGCTTTGTTTTAAATCACGTTCCTTAAACATGTCTAAATTATTACCTAAGTCATACCTTACATTACCTTTATATTCAACTTTTAGTATAATTTATAGTAGTTCAATTTTTAGCTTAGAACTTTGGCTAACTTTAACTTGCTTCATTATAATATTACGTCATTCTTTGGATTGAATTTGAGCATTGCGGCTCGAGGCACGTCGACCCGTACAGAGTGTTGGTATCCACAAAAAAAAAACATATTACATTCAGATCTCAGGTAAAATACATATACAATAGGATTTTCCATAGTCGGTACTTATTCCGTAACGTTGTACTGATTCTAACTGGCAATTTTATAATACAAATTATAATTCTATTCCATATTTCAAGTTTCTTTCATTACGCAATTCCATCGGAACCTACTGTTTAATAAAAAGTGTGAAACAAGCTTGTGATACTCCAGATTACTTTGTAGCCACAATCATCCGAGTGTGAAGTTGTGATAATGCTTGACTAATTGGAATCCAAAATTCAGAGATTAACTCAAAATTTAAAATTAATCACGCTTAGAAAATTAATGCGGTGTAATTACTGAAGTGTAAATGATTAACTTCAAGCAAAACAAACAATGGATTTAATTCAAGTGATTTGTTCCACTGTCTACGAATAAACGGAGGAAAAAATTAAATAGAACTTGACTCTGATACTAGGCAGACGTGGTAAGATAGAATTTGTAAGGACATCTTGTGTCCTCAAACCGGAACAGGTCCAAACAACTGCAGATGAATGTAACTTGAAAACAGCACTCAGCAAGAGCTTCACACTTTTTCAGACCGTATGTACTCCTTACTGAATTAACAAATTAATATGATAATGAATTAAACGAGCTGTCGATAGGGTGCAGGATGCTAGAGGTAGCAAGAGAAGGTTGAAGTCCGGACAGAACAGGACAGGGCTTTGTGGCGCTGATAGAGAGAGGTATAGGCTGATGATGATGGTGACAGTGCTGGTGATGATGATGTATTGATCTACCACCTCAACTGGTTACTTGACGATGGTGCAACAAGTGCTTTGCGTATAGCCGTGTTTATATTTCAAATTTATGTAACTCCAACACAGGATACATAAGGCATCAACCCCGTCTCTAGTCTCGGGACAGAATAGAGTTTGAGGTCTTAACTGGATTAGAGAGAGGGTCGGTAATAAGATTAATTCAGAATCTCTCAAAAGAACCAACGGAGTTTAATTACAATTGTATTCCGATGTTACGAATATTGTTGTGTACATTATTAAGGCTAGCGTTGGTTCGTGGGCACGATGGTGTTTTAGACCAGACATTTTTAGATATAAAAACACAAAGAATAGCGTTTATTAGTATCGATTGCCTCTTCGATATAAAATTCGTAAAAAAGCTCTTGACGATAGATATGAGTAATAATATTAGAACCCTTAGGTTTAAGCTCTCTATAAGCCGAAAATTCCGTTTTCACTATCTCCCTCGAACATTTCCCGACAATCAGTTTTCATTTCATTCCTCAACATGAAATATCTTTCACACTAAAATATTCGGTATATTCATAAGATTAACGTGTCGTATATTATCTTTCCTCATATCTATCTTTTGCAATTTTTCTTCGCAAATTGAATTTCCCTAAAGCTAACAAATCATAATTGTTTGTGTTTATAACAAATTATAACTCGGGGCTACGAAAGTATCGATTAGTAGTAAATGTACTATCTAACGTTAAAGCAAGTACTAACAAATTAAATAGATTACATTAACAATTATAAAATCCTGGCACACTGTAAATATAACTTACTTACTTAAAAAGAAAATGACTGCGTTAGTGTCAGGAACTTTCATACTGTTGAAGATAGTTCATACTTAAGGCAAGCAAGTTGTGTGTAAAGTGATGTGAAACGGTGAAACTTTGAGCTTAACACACGTTGGAAATTTGCATAGCAAGTACCTACTTGAAGGTAGCTTTTACGTTTTTTTGATCGTTGGGTAGATTAGTTGTTTACCAACTCTTTGTTTATTTGCTTTAAAATTAAATTAAAATGTATTTAAAGTTACACATCACACACACACACATTTAAAGTCAATAAACAGCTTTACGATCACCACTATGGTTCTAAGAAATGCTAATGATGATTTTCATGTAAAATGATCAGTGCAGTCCATATACCTACATATTTTGTATCAAAATTTATCCAATACAGTTGGAGGATATCCAATATAGTTGTAAAGCATGTCATGTCTTTACTGCTCTACAAACTACCACTTAAAATATAAACAATAACTTGCTTAAAAATCGAAATTGATCAGGCAATCGGCTAATTATTATAATTACCCATGTTTGATCTCCCATAGAAAAGTGTAGTAAACTTCACACTATGTAGTTAACGAAATTGTCAAATCACATACGAGTAGTTTTATTAAAATTCCAGGTATGTTGAAATTGAATTATCGTAATGATTACTCATATAACATACTTTTAGGCTTGTCAAGTAAATCTATGTAGTTAAAAGGCAGATAGATCTGTAAGGTGTAATACGAGATAATTAAATTCATTACGACGAAAATCATTACCAGATCTCTCATAAGTGAGATTATGCAAAACAGAGGCTGCGTATTAAATTATAAACGAGACGGTCGTGAAACTGACGTGAAGTGGACGTTATTATTCAATAAAGTTCCACGCATTCGCATGGCCCAAGGCTATAGGGAAATAGCGCTCGGAACAGGAATAAATTAGCCACCTATTTCTACTTATTCACAAAAGCCAAACATAACGTTTGCATAGTTGTGAAGTTGTAGTGACAATTATTATTACAACTTTACAGTTATTTTATGAAATTCCGATATTGCTATACGCAATCATGTAGTACAGAAAACTGACAGTAAACTGATAAAAATAAGTATTATTATGACTAATATGTAATACATTGTAACATACTTTCAAAGAATATTATTCTCGTTTAGCTCATTGTGAACACCGGTGATATACAAATAAAGAAAATTTACATAGCTATTCAATGTATTTGGGATTTTTTTTATTCCGGTTTAAACTGGTTAAGAAACACAGTAAGATATAAATCATTCTAATTTAGTATTCAACAGCAATACCAATGAAATTACTATCTTCTTCTCTGATACCAAATTTTTTGGTGACAATTACCATTTAATATCAAGTATTGTGGACACTCGTTTACTGTTTATTAAGCACAAAAATATTTATATACAAGTACTGTTATTTTGAATACCTACACGCATGATTTGATTTGAATCTTCCAAGTTATTAGTAGACCCTTACTTCAAACATTCGCCTGTAACTTCTCGGATCCTAAGCGCTTGTGTTTACTTATAAGTCACGAGAACAATAGCCCTTACTTACAGATGTTGCGTACCCTTCTAATATGGAATTCTATTATTAATTACTCTGATTGTATGACTGTTGAAACGTAGTTGTTCGAGTTCGAAACGGTTGAGTAGGCGTCCTATACTATTCGCATTTAACTGTTTAACTACTGGTGACAATGGAAATGTTGGCTAAGTCAAAAAACAACATACATTTTTGTAACAATAAACGGTTTTTTGTATTTGCCAACTTTTTCTCTAGATCTGTCTTGCCTCAACGTGATAGGGTACGTTTAGTCGCCGACCCGACATCAAGCGTGTATTTAGGAAGGTATATATGATTTATCAGCTGTCTGGTTACCATAGTACAACCTCTGCTTATATGGAATCAGATGGCCTTGTTTTATATTTGTCACGAACATGAAAAGACTTGTCATCGAAACATTCAATAATTGAATAATGTCTGTTATGACCTTGTAAAATTAATTTTAAGAATGACCTTGTAAAACTATCTTTAACAATGACCTTGTAATATTAACTTAAACAATGACCTTGTAATATTAACTTTAACAATGACGTTGTAAAAATAGGTAAATAGGTAATTGCTCATATATGAGCCAAGGATAGAATTTTTGTTTAGGTAGATATAGATCTATTTGGGTGCGTACATAAAAGCCTTCTAAGCCTAAGTGCGGCCACAACTGGCATAATTTATAAATGGCAATAGGCATTTGAAAACCGATTTTAAGCAATTCACAAAAATACAATTACACTCGACAAATTCAAAGGAAATGATTTTAAAAAATGATCCCCAAAATATCTGCAGCTGCCAATTAACATCAAGGGTAGTAGTACAACTCTGTTGGCCACTTCGGTGAATGCGTTGTTGAATTTTAGCGGAAAAATTTGACTATGATCAAAAAGGGAGAAGTTAATGGGAAACCCGAGTATTATAATGCGGGACTCTTCAATTAAGGCGCAAAAATAGCTCTTTCAGTGGCGGAAAAAGTACAAATGCGGAAGTATACCTAACCATTTAACGTTAATTGGCATTTTTATCTGTTTGTAAAGTTTTGATCTGGAAAGGAAAGATACTTGTTTTTGCGTTACCTATTGCTTCGTTACACATTAGTTACTTTTACGTCAATTATTTTTAAGAAAATCTCGCGGTACAAATATAGTTCGAGTGAACGTATTTTATTAACTGTCACAAGAAATTTTCCAAAGCACTTGTTTTCATTCTTTCAAATAATAATGGCGCTGTACTTGACGATCTACGTTTCATACGTTTGAGTTTGAAAGTGAGATTTTCTTCATTTGGCGTCATGTGTATTCTATCGTATAATTTAGTCAATACAATTTTCACATTCATAAGAAATTATGTATTGATTTGAACACAGTTATTAAAATGTTTCACAAGGGCCTTTTTATACAAATCAAATTTCCTAAAATCCGTGGCGAACTATTTCGTAATTCATATTATTAATAACGTACAAGAACAAAAAGTGCTGGATCACGATTGTTGTAATAATAGGCTAGAATGAAAAGCCTTCACACGTGGGCATTGAATATGCAAATGCGTGTTGAATTTAATTAGTCTGTTCATAACATCATACTTCATTGAGATTTAAATGGTGTTAAATATCACAAATGTTATTAAAATTTTGATACAGTTTATTAATTAAATATTAAATTCACATCACACAAATCAATGGAATCTCATGGCCATCGCAAAGATATTTGTTCTGAGTGGGATACTAATCCACAACCCACCCAATCAGTAATCATGGATACTGGACCAAGGTCTATCTCCAATTGCTTGAACTACACGTATTTAATTATTACGAATACACAGTTGTACCTAATATCTTCAATCTCAATTTATCTTCAAAATACTATTACAATGTTTTAGAACAATATAATATACAGTGTTTCTTCCTAGATTTTTTAATTCTTTTACCTATAAAGCGGGTATTTTCTAACAAATTTTATATAATATATACAATATGGATCACGTTCAACATGAAATGCTATTCATCAGCGATGAAATAAAAAGAGACATTCAATTCCAAACACTCTTTATAGCTCAAGCACACAATCAGAACATTTTTCAAACAATATTATGTGAATTGCTGCGGAAGAATGAAATAATGTGGCTCGACCCTAAGCCGTCGTGTTTCTTGCTGGCGTGCCTGTGTGCCTGTGAAACCTAACAATGTAAAAACCACAAAAAACCGGTGCAAAAACGCTGGACGTCGTAGCGTGCGTGTAGGTTTTGCGGTATGTGAAGGATTATGCAACCCGTGACACACTGCTGTACAGAATCATTAATGTAATCAGTTGTTCAATTATATAACAAAATGCTCAAATTGTTGATTTGAATCCTTCGGTAATATCTTTCATCTATGCTGATAACGCTTTGTATATCCAAAATAAGGTAATATTTTTATTAATACCTTACAATCTTTTATTAATTTATTTACATCACAGTTTACGTCTTTAAGTACTGAAGTAGTTTATGTTACTTGAATACGACAAATAATAAATATAAGCTGTCGTATTATATTACTAATTTACATGATAATTAGTATACTAAGAATACGAATACATCGTTCGGTATTCGAGTTTTGGCTGGTTATTGACCTCAGTATTGCATGCTGTTGTTTAAAATACCAAAGAATCATGCAAGTTTCATGATTCAAATTTTACAGTTATTACGATAATCGTTTCACTTGTTCTGTGTAATACGTCGTGCGAATTATAATTTATAATAGGATTTATACTATTTAATTCTGGGACTTTTAATACTGAGCCATTAATTTGATTGCTAGATACTGTAATTACACAAACAAGTGGAAGTAAATTTTTGTGAAAAGGACTCGGGTAACATGATATTAATTTATTGAGCATTCATTAATGTTACCAAAATATCTTAAAGGAACTAATTCAATATTTATTTTACCTTAGTTAAACCCATTTGTTCTTACTATAATGTTATGACGTTGAACGAATTCGAGCATTTTGTGCTAAATCAAACTACTGTGTACATTAAATTATAGAAAGCCATTTTATACTAATGATTTGCAAACTTATATTTAGTAAGACGATTTCTAGAAAGGCGACAGTATTGTTTCAATATTGATGATAGAGTTTGTTGTACAGTTTATGTAAAAAAGTACGCATGTAATGTAGAGTACATATTATCGATGCCACCTTTCGTGCTTGTGGTGTGTTACGCATACTGTGGTGGCGTGTTTGGCAGTTCTCGCGTGAAGCTTTTTTAAGTTAAAGTATTTTAAGCTGTACTATTGCGGGCTACAGTTTTGACGTCAAGTTGACGTCAGGCTGTGAGTTGAAAACCTATAGCGTTATCATGAATAGCTGCACGATTTGTAGCGATCCTCGTGGCCTGAGCGCGGTTTACGTCGCGTTGGGCCAACGCTTTCTCAGTGCTGAGTATGAGTCTCTCGCAAGTGCGGAAAGCTCGGAGCATACTCCACGACGCGTTAGTGCGGATTGGTGAGAAGTGCGGATTCGAAAATTAAAATTAACCAATTTGTCACACGTGGTAAATAGAACGATATCATGTCTGACTTGCGTAAACATTTTACAGCATTACAACAGTTTATCGGTCTCAAAGCGGCAAGCAAGCAAGCGGCAAAAACATTTGAATAAATCGTAAACATATAGAATCGTCTCGCTAGAAATACGTATGAAAATCACTAGTATAATAAGCTTTGTGTTGATAGCAATACGTGATGCGACTCGTAACACTCGTAAGCGTGCTACGGCTTACTTGGTGGTCGCAGCCCGCACAGCGGCATTGGCAGTGGGGGCAAGCCCGCGAACTAGCGCGGGCGGGTGTCCGCTAGCTGGTATGCGCATCGTCGGGCGCCGCGTGGAGCAACGCGAACTGACAGCCGCAGTCCCGGGCGCTCCGGCGGGGGTATTGGAAGCAACGGTCCAGTAGACAGCACACGTCCTGCGCACCACACCGTTTAAGCATCGCACGTCTATACACATGGAACGCCTGGACGCCGAAGCAGTGGCAATTTATGTCCCGCACCTATTTTGTTAGAATCGTCCCTCCATCTGATGGTTTATGTGAAATTCGTTTATAATTAAATGCTTGTTTGTTACTGGCCAATTATTATACATCACCAAATTGATTTAACGGTTCCGTAGTAAGTTGTAGGTAGGTTTATGTTGGTCTCAAATAAGCAGCAGTTTCACGAGTTATACCATAAAGTCCCGGTAGACTGCGTGCAAATTGTCGAGTACTGCGCGAGACAATATCTACTGACAATTCTGTTGCATTTATTGGAAATGCTCGCGTGCTGCTTCGCTTCTAAATGTACATATTTGTACTAAATTTTGGAATAAGGCTGCATAGACACACCGAGAAATTTAAATTTATCAATATAACAATTCAAAATTATCTTTGTTGTTTGCTACTGACAAGCGAAAATATAAGCAAAATTTTGAAAATATCACGAACATAAACAAACGGCATACCATAATATGCTTATACACTTATAATAGTTTCATAATAAAATCTATAAGATCTAACGATTACTTTTATAAAAATTTTGAAAGTTGGTAAGTAGGAAGTCGATGCTTTGTATGGGTGTCCCCAGACCGTTTGGCATTACACTGCAATCGTCAGCCTCGCTCAAGCCATCCTCAAGAACGAACAGTCCATTAGTCCATTAGCGCGCCACAAACCGTGTTGTTACAAAGCAAGAAATAGGTTTATCCAGCAGCTACAATGTATCAACTGATGATTAATTCTAATACCAATTTCAATATTGTTATTGGCATTGTGGAATTTGAAAAAAAAAATTTACGAAAAAAAAAAGTTTTTGTTGTCGTATGAAACTAGGTTATGAAATTCAGAAATAGCTACATACTCGTACATTATGTGTACTGACAGAACATTCTAACGATGGGAAGCTTACTTGCATAAGCCTATAACAAATACTACCAGAACATTACATACTACAAGCCGTGATATAGCTATTCCATATCAGAATCTACACAAAGTTACATGACGTAAGAATTTTTTATTTCGTCTGAGAATTAAATAAGAGATCTAAAATGTGCAGGATTCCTGACGATGTTTTTCTTCACTTTTATAGCGAATAATTTAAAAAAAGTCGGTTACAAGTTAATAACAATAATCAAAATCAATACGACCTAAACAAAATTTCACAGTTTATCATGATATACCCATAAACGGAAACATTGTTCAAAACATCCGTAATGTTCTATGGATAACTGTAAAATGAATGGTTTCCGAATGTGGAAAAGGGATAGCGAAATGTCTAGCAATGATTTGTAGGTAAATTAGCGTGTAAAATGCGACTCTCGATGTCCTGAAAGGTAGAGCTATGGAATAGAAAATTTGGGTTGTAATACATTATTTCATGTTAATATAATATCAGCATTCACGGCTGTTCTTAAATATAGAGATTGTGGCAACCCTATTTTTTATAATAAATATGACGTATGTATGTATAAGAAGCAAAAAAATGGCTACTAACGCTAAGAGCCCCTTAGCATCTTTTATAGGCCTACGAAGTATCTACGACCTGTTAAAGAACTAGAGGTAATGGATAATGAAAGATTTTGTTTGATGGTGTAAAAAAGATGATCCAACGACCTTGTAATATTTCTCGCCGCTGCTAAAACAAATCTTAAACTTAAACAAACACGAAAACAATAGACGCGAGTTTCGCTTTTGATGGAGATTACGTGTTAATTTCTTACATTGTTTATGCACGTGTCGTTTCACGCGTGCCTTTACAAAAAGCTTTCAATTCAATTCATCTTGAATTCAATTCATCTTGAAGTTTGCCCTTCGATTCATCTTGAAGTTCGCCTGTTTAAAATTTCTATCATAATACAGCGTAAGATAATGGACAGTGAGCGATTTGGATGGTCGTAAATACAAATAGGTTTATTAGGCATTTACGCGTTAAACGTATTCATGGAATAATGGAAAAATAGATCTTAGTGTGGATTGACGAAGATAAGGTATAGTGGCCAATCCATTTTTAAGTCTTTTAAGACTACTACTACTACTTTTAAGACTACGTATTTACTCTTAGCTTTACATTTATAGTTATACAATCGCGCCTATTTTGCATAAGCGTAGATTGAGACTACCGATTCGCATTCGCGACCGTCTCGGCAAACCTCTTTCGCCTCTTGACCTGGTCTTCTTATTCTATTCATCGTAATAAGGGAGCTCTCTAAAGTCCATTTCTCGTCCTCGTGAGGAATATGTGAAGGATTGCAAGTGGCGTTGTCGTTACTAAGGTTTTTAATTTTCATCGTTTGATAACAGATTGAAATGTGTTAATCCAACATGTTTTTTTTGCGTCCAAAGGTATATTAAATACGCTTTTCAATGATGTGAAAACCGTGAATAGTTGTCAGCTGGTTGTAGATCGTGTGATAAGTCCATTCATTGTTTACATGTGCTCAGCATGGCCTTCGTTAGCAGAACTCACGAGATAACGGACTCAACGGGAGTGTTCCACGTTTAATATGCAAATTAGCTTTCTAAATTAATTCTGAGATAAATCACTTATTTGTTTTGTAATAACACACTCTTTCAATCAAATGGGGTTAACTTAGAGAACTTAGAGAACATGGATTTAAAATGGATTAACAATTCTGATGCTTTTTCATCGATGAACGATAAATAACAAAAATTTCGTTGCATTTAGTCTATCAGTCAGTCGGTTATGTAACTTAATTAAAACTTGTTTCCTTCTGGAAATGAGATATTTTTCCCCAATAAAGTAACTTATATTACTCTCCAGACTTTCAACTGAAACTGAAAAGAGAACAAACACACAAGCACATTTATAATATTAGTACATTATGAGAAAATAGAATCTTGTCAAGGAAGGTGGTGAAAATGTGATGTTGGGTAAAACAGGTTACGATTTTGTTTCCCACTGCTGGGATCAAATGCCGGTATTCCACTAGAGTCCCAGCATTAATCCAGGACTGACTAATTAACGTGTCACACGGAAGCCGCTTTAGCCATTGTCATTCGTACGTCCTAATTCTGTCGCCTGCCATAAACCGCTCCATCAATTAGTCGAGATATACCAGCGCGGAGCTGCGAGCTCAGTCGAGAACAGCTATGTCACCTTTATTTATTCTGGCAATACCATCCCGCTCATCTCCGTATTACATTACCCTACAGCTTTGTCACGTAGCTCTCAGGTAATGACGCTCGTTACCCTGCGGGAACACGGCAACGCAATCTTGAAGGAGATTACCATTACAATTCTCATACGACGACTACCCTTATGTCAAAAGGCTTTTAGTTACATAGCTCTATTAGATATATTTTGCTTTATGCTAAGTGCTGGCATTTGAGACGTTACTCGCGGCTTATGATACCGCTTTGCCGAAAGCAACACAAAATCATACAGCCTTTGTTGACGCTTAGCAACGTGTTTTGTGATTTTAATGGGAATGTTAAACATATTCTGTAATAACATTTCTGAGTAACCATTAAGCGGCTATCGCTACGGTGTATTAATTAGTGATCGATTTTAACGAGCCCTGTTTAAATTTATCGCGTTTGAAATGTTGTAAGATTCGGTCCTTTAAATGTGTCAAATTTAAATGTCAAACTAAGCTCGCGTAATTGACATTGCAAATAATAAATTTGTACAAATATTATTTGACGGTTAAGCTACTCCCTTTTGGTAGTTACTAGTGGACAAAAGTTTTTATTTAACTTTATTGTGTTCACTCGCTCACAGATAAAACACATTAGTAAATATAGTAACATAAGTAAAGTTTAGTTTAGATTCATGTTACTGTATAAGCATATAATTTTTTTTTAAAGCAGCCTATTTAACTTTATTGAAATTGTATTGCGAGGTAAGCCTAATTCACGCGAACCTTAAAAAGCCTTTTACGTAATAATAATATATCTGTACACTGTTGTTTGATCCCAAATTAGGTTGTTAATTTTATGATAACAACACAGCTGATAAGCTACAATATTTAAATTTCTAATTACATACTTATATAAAGTTGCCATCGCGACACAGAACAAATTTATGCTCGTTGCACAAACATTAATTTGTTCTGCGTGGGAATCAAACCAACAGCCCCGCGTACGACTTTCAGTTTCCATAACCACTGGACCGCAGGACCACTTAATATTTAAATAAACTATTACTATTAACATAATAACATAACATAATCATTAAATGTTACTATTGGTATACGAGTCCGAAATTGTGAATTGTTTCCTATTGTTTCATAATCCGGCAATATAAATATTGTGCCGCCCGCTGCCCCAAGCCAATCGGAATATTTAAACGTGTTTAATGAACTGGTCTATTTCCGAGCGGTAATGCTTTCCGTACCGTATGTTTTATTTACGTAGACGCGAACACGGAAATGATGGTTGTTCAACGTAATGTCTACATTCGAGGGCGTTCTGTGAACTGCTTAAAAATATATGACGATCGACTATTACGATGTGTATTTATCGAGGTGCACAAGTCGTTATTGTACGTGCATTGTTTGATTACGGCGATTAGGTCGCGTAAGCCACGGCTTACTTAATTAAATGGCCATACTGACCGCTACAGAGCGTAAGGAAACACTTAAACTGTTATAGACAATATAACATAACTTTTTTCTTGTGTAGGACTGCCTCGTTGGTCGAGCGGTTGCTAGCGCGACTGCCGATCGGGAGGTCCTGGGTTCAAATCCCGGGTCG
>DWEM01002104.1:0-12675 GCA_018245935.1 Agara belti belti
CGCGGGAGCGCGGTGGCCGCTCTGGTGCGGCGTGCGCACCACGTACCGCCCGTCCGCAAACCGCCGCACGTTGGGCGGCGCGTGGTTGTGCGCGTAGCGGGAGCGCACGATGCGCTCGAAGCCCTCGGGGCCCTCCGTGTTCACGTCGGCCAGACAGCGGGACGTCAGCCGCGACGAGCAATACCACTGCTTGCGCCCGTGGGCCAAGTTGTTCTTCAGGCGGAACGTGTAGCCGCGATGCAGCAACAGACGCCCTTTTCCCGCACGAATGAAGCGCGCTGCAAACAATACGACCTCTTCAGTACGTGCTCAGGTGACAATGCACTATAAAACATCTCATATAAAACTGACCTACATTAGGTAGTTTAACGAAGTCGATTTTAAATGAGATAGCATGCACTTACACTAACACAGTTAACGAGACAATGATGCTTAAGATTAGTTAGACAGGTAAAAGGTTATATTTATTTACATGACATGAATTAAAAAACTTTCAAATTTCTCATTTATTTAAGATTTTACACATACAATTTCATAAATAAATATTATTTTTAAGAGTTTGTTTAATTTCTCTAGGAGATAAAAATTACATAATGAGCAACTAGCATATGGCACATAATCAAATAATTTTAATGAGCAAATGTATTAACAATATACGTATAAGAGACGCGATATAAATTAAAACAAATAAAAAATATATAATGACATAATAAAATCGACAAGGACATGACGACATTTTGAGGAAGAGCTAGTAACGGAGAGAAGAGAGACAACAGTTATTTAACTGTCTATGACTAATATCGTTACATGAATAACATTAACACTAACATCCTTCTACAACATCAGTAAACATTAACGAAGTAGCTCAATAAACTAACTAAACTATGATATTTGGCACCTACGGCGATGTACAAAACTGAGATCGTCAAATAGTATCAGCTAATATTATCACAACATATTTGGCAACAATGCTGATAGCGGACTGCAGTCGAGCGATGAATCCCGCCGCATCCCACAAAATACAGGAATACAAAAGGAATTTTCAAAAATAAACTATATTCTTCTTAATAAAACGAAACATTAACCTTATCACTTATCTAAGCGCGCGGCAGTGCACACGCAAAGTTGTAGTTTCTAATATATACAGGACTAGTATAAAATTATTGCACAACTCATATCTAAAATTACTTCGTGATTATCTACAATAATATGTATAGCAGTGATATAAAAATCTTTTTCGATTTTGGTATTGACTATTATTTGTACTACGGTACGAATTACTGTCGACATACAGCGTAGTCGAGTCTGTATAAAAATCATACGCTAACACAGGGCTGGACCGAAGTGACATTTCACATTAAATATGTACATATTAACATTTTACATAAAACCTTTTTGGCACATTAAGTTGCTTTCAATGCATCGATTTTTATTTAAACTCATATTATGTACTCGGTATGTTGTTCTCGAGTGTATTGCTCGGGGACAGGCGAACGCTAATATCGCACCATCCACGCGTTGGGATCGAAATTGTCGAAATCTAATCGCGGAATGCGCGGGAGCAGCAGCGGCGTGGGAGGCGATTGGGCTTGCGTGGAGGAGTTGGCGGGAGGGAGGAAGCCGGGTTGCGCCGGTCTGAAGGAGCGCCGCCCGCACTTGCCGGCGTGGTTGTGCTCGCCGATCAGCTTGTGCAGGGTGCCCTTCTGCGTGTAGGCCTTACACCCGCAGCCGCCCATGGTGCACCGCCACCGCACTATGCCCGAGCGCATGGTGTGCGCTGCGTAGAAGCTGCGGCCGCGGACCCACAGACGAGGCCGCCCGCCCGGACCCACGCACAGCCGGACGTGCTCTGAAACACACCAGGCATTGTAGAACCCAAAGTGTACAATACTTACCTATCGAAGCGGTCATGGCCCGATACGGTGCTCGAACTACATGTGTACATACTAAATGCAATAAAGGGCTACGTTGGTTATATTTAAAAAAAAAAACAAAAATGAATGCTTAGAGAAAAAACATAGTAACATCAACTTATTATAAAAAAATATACCTATAGATAGCTGAAATAAAACAAATAATTAATATCAATGGTTTCATTAAAATGCGATTACCAACTATATCCAATAGATAACGTAACAATTCAGTGTTGAGGCGAGTAACTTGCAAAAATTGTTTAATTACATGTAATATTTAATTACGTGTTTAATAACTTTCATTACAAGTCAGCTGATTGTGCTCAAACATTCGATGAATATTCATACAGTATAATGACGTTTACATTCATATGACACAGTATTACCCAAAAACACTGTAAACAATGGCCGCCATATGTAGCTGCCATTTATGCATCAAACTAATTGGAAATTTTATTCAATTAAAACACGTATGACGCCTCCTATACCTGTTGCGAGCGGTCAATAAATTATCTTTATTTCCAAATATAATAAATTATGCTAAGCTACTATAAATTATAATACTTATACGTACTACGAGACCATTTTCCATTATCGTCGCACAAGTGGTAGCGTGACTGGGAATGACTAGATTATTATTATCTACTAAATAAATAAATAAATAAACATACAATAGCACGTACAAATCAAAACCTTCAGCCGTCTTTTCCCGTTACAATTTAAATCATAGAAATTTTTTTCTACGAAAAATTTCCCACAAATTAATTTACATTAAAAAAATAATTACACTAAATTATCATTAACCTTTTGCTAGATTATCTAATTAATAATTTTCTTCAGTCTTCATACCTACATTTGTAGAATTATGAACTTCTACTAAAGATCATAATTTAGTTCACTGTAGTGAATATAATAAATATCCACCACAGTACTACTATGTATTTCTAAACGCGTGGATACCTTCTGTGCGCTATAAAAATCAATAACTCAGTCAGCATACCTCTCTAAATAATTACCTAACATTTGAAGCACTACAAATATCAATTAGTATCGAGCAATGTTTCGCAAACATCTGACGTAAATCAAAGTTTTAAAGCTCTTTCTAACTTCTGCGCAACTTTCTGCGATTTAAATAATATTACAGACACAATCTTTACTCGTCGCTAGTAAATTAAGTGTCTTAAATGCCGACATTCTAATATGAAATAATACAAAAATATGAACTAAGCTTGACGTGTTCATAACGAAAACATGATAAAATGTTGCGACGAGTTCACGCGGCCACCAAATTCAATCGTCGATCTTGGCTTGAGCGGCGAGTGCGGTGGCGGCCAGCGCTCGGTGCGCGAGGGCGAGCGCGGCGGAAGCGGCGGGCGGCGCGGCGGCGGGCGCGGGGGCGGGGGCGAGGGCGGGGGCGGGCGCGACGTGCGAGTGCACGTTGCTGAGCGCGAAGATGCGATCGTGCAGCGTATGCGCGTACGCGCGGCACGTGCGCCGCGTGCAGCGCCAACGCACCTTGCTCTTCTCTGGAAACACTTTCTCCGCGTAAAACGAGAACCCGCCGAGCCGCATATGCCGCCGCCCTCGGTTCGATATCACGAATTCCACTGCAAAACATTATCCCTGTCACTGTTATTACCGCGAGCCATGTTCGCCATTAACGCAGCCGTAAAATAGACGCAGGTACATGCGAAGCGTTAGGAAATAAAAATACTCATTATAAAATGTTCAATATATATTTATTATTATAGGCAGGTAATTTCATAACGAAAATGATATGCTCACGACCCGTATAATTTCAGGGTACCTAGTGAATCATGCGATAGATGTAGTTAGTGCAGTGGGCATTTATTAATAGACAGACAAGAAAATATCAAAATGAAGCGTTCTTTATCGAGATCATCTCGATGAGGCTCTCGATGCGAGCGTGGCGGTCGGCGGCGGGCGCTTCGGGGGCGTGGTTGTGACCGCCGGAGGTGGCGGTCAGCTGGCCCTTAATAGTGAGCGCGCGCGCCACACAGCCCCGCGCGCGGGCGCGGCACGTCCAGTACACGCGCACGCCGCGCCGCTTGCGCGCCACGAATGAGAAGCCGTCCACTATCAGGCACGGTGCTCCTCGCCGCGTCAGCGAGTAACGCACCGCCGCCGCCCCCGAACCTGTCGTCATATCACCTTAAACTATGTACAACACGAACAATAATGACAAACGACCCCTTATGTAAAATTGCTTTATTGTTATCAATGATTTTATTAAGAATACCTAAAATCTTACGGCTACGTCCGTCCTTTGGATCTACGAGTACATCGCTAAGAATTATCACTTTAATACATTTTGAAATAAAAATAAGAATTTAAAAAAAAACTTAATTTAACACGATATGAACAATCCTTAGAAATTATGCTTACGACATAAATTGACACACAAACTTTTTAAATAATAATAGTTTGTTAAACACAAAATAATACTCGTCAAACACTGCGCCGCATGTGTGCGATACGGTTCAAAGGTCATACGGTAGGGCACGTGACCACGTGGCCCAGCTCGTACTTGCGAGCTATTTTCTGCATGTGATCGTTCATGTGGTTGTGCACCGGATTGGTTATCCGCAGAATATTGTTTTTGGAGGTGATCCTGGCACGGCAGCGCTTGCCGTAGTCCATGCAGCGCCAGAAGGTCCGGCCGCTGCGCACGCTGTCCGTCACGAAGATGTACGGCTCGTAGATCAGTTGCAGGTGCCCGCTTTTCGTTTGAATGAAATGTAACTCTCCCTTCACGCTCCCATAAACGGGTACTACAACTGAAAACGGAATGCTCAAATGAATATTTGGATCGCGGTGTTTCACTATGAATAATGTCATTCAACTACGCGTTAGGAAAGGGTTGAAAAAAAAACAAAACAAAACTTTGAATCTTTATTGTAAATCAAATCAGTATATCAAAATAATTACATCAAATTATTCAATCTCTTCGTATAAAAGGGGGTCTACCGACTACTTAAAAGTCAACGGTGAGCAAGCGATTAAGTAAGCTTAAAACGAGTACGCGTCCTATATTTAAACTACTTAACAAATATTACAACTTAAATTAAATATTACATATTTGAATAATATATTAATTGTATACATATAAATAACATCCCCAAGAATTCTTAGCGCTAATGAAACTAATAACCTTAAAAGCATTATAATAAAAATACTGCCCAAAGGATACATCCGTATACATACCAATTATCTCACATTAGTAGCATAATTTACAATTACATTAATTATATGTAATCTGATATCATAAAACAAAAGAATCAGTGATATTTCTACATAAGAAACGCGCTCTATTGAAGAAGGCTCTTATCGTTTGCCTAATCGATCGCAACCATTAGGTACAGAATCAAAGTAGAATAAACCTTTTCTCATTATTACAAATTACTCATTACTAACATTACAATTGTACTAGAAATAGCAATGTACTACGAAAAACGCAATGCTTCTATAACACATCTCCGAGTGTGATATACTTATACAAAAATGTTCAAAATATCTAATGCATTTACTGTACAATGAGAGGAAAATAATATTTATTAACACCGGCATACATCTCGTTATAGAACTGACTCATTTACCTAGAATAAACTTAAACTCGGGAATATTTACGTGAAAAAAATTTCAAGCAGATTCTAGAATAAAATATTACGATTCAAAACTCCTTAAATGGTTATACAACTTACTCGTATTTAGAACATCTAATGCAACTGTAGCCTACACTTAAGCTACAGCTACGCCTCCGAATAAGGCAGGCAACCAACAACTCGCAACAAGCGCACACACTAAACACATCAACAACACACTGCCCTTTTGTGCCCTTTTTTTTGTACCTCAGAGTTGACGATGAATATGCTGGCACTCAAAACGTACCAGGTTAGTCCTCACGAACCAACAGCTAAAAAGCATCGCATCGCAGAAACAATATTAGTTTAATTACATTAAAATTCAAATAAAGAACAATTAAAAATAAACGATATAATAGTCTTCTATAAAATATTTTAAAACAAACCTTACGCCGACCAAGCCATATCTGTATCGGGACACAGGAATAAAAAATCCATAAATATTAAATTAGCCATACAACTTTTGTAACATTCCTACCGTACTGATGTAAAGTTCCATATTTACGCACCTGTACTGTTGATTAGCTTTTTTGTTAAGGTTTAGCAACTCGATAAATATAAATAAAATAGTTATATCTCGGTATACGAAAAAATTATAGCACCAATTGAAAAAGTACGCACGCACAATTCACGACTCTTCAGGACTGCTCGATCAATTTCATCACACTGCGACATCGGGGAAGCGAGTTATTAGAAATAATGGTTGTATCCTTACTTTATTATATCACATTATCATTAGTCTCGTAACTAGGGCTACCAACCCCTCGTATTACGTTGTTGACGGGGTATTATGTTTCCTTAATGTAGTGTCAGTACAAAAATCCTTCAGCGCAAAGTAATGATTTGTTTAGACGACCTTCTTCTAATAAGATGATATCATGAGTAAAATGTTCATAATACATATGTCATTATTTTCAAATATACTTGTACTCAAATTGGCAAAATGTCTATGTTTTATGTGTTATCATTGTACCTCTATTTACAGCTAATTTTATAGATGCTCAAAAATGGAAGATTATACATAATAGATCATACATTAGAATTAATTCAGTGTATCAAATGTACCAACACTACCTTTGTATATATAATATGCATACCATTTTATTTTTATTTATTTTAATATAGCAAAAAAATTGCTGCCTATTTAAAACAGATTACAGATGAGGACATGCTATAGGTACAGGGCTTATATTTAAGAGGCTTGCTCAGTTTTCTCCATAAAATGTTTACAAACGTACATATTAATGTTCTTACGGATAGAGCGTCGACTATGAATTGAGTAATAACTGGTACCTTGATTCGGATTAATAAAATATATAATTGTGCGTGGCCGCTATGCGCGTCAGCAGTGAATTTCCTGCTTATTACGTGTCGAGATGACTTACTGATAGTATTTTTTATTTCACAAAAATCATTCAATTTACTGTATTTACGAGAACAGGGATAAGAGCAAAAAAGATGAATCAAATCAGATTAATTTAAGTAAGTCCAATTGTTTACTTTCGTTTCCAAAAAATGTGTATTCATTCGATACGTGCGCGAGCAATCCACATGTATAGCTGGCCATTCGAAAAATATTTCGTGTTTTTCGGCGCGGTAGTATCGAGCTATCCTAACCCGACAGCTGATAAACATACATAGATATAATGTACACACTATATAATACTTACATAAATGCTTTTATTACACTCAGATATAACACAAACAAGTGTACCCATTACACAATAATTGTCCTATCTCCATCATCACCATCTATAACAGTTACGAAGGAGGTACCAATGCCTTAAGAGCCTACTGGTTGACGGGGAAGTCAAGAGTTGCCGAAACCAGCATGTATGCATGGCTAGAGTGATGAATGAAGATGAAGCATGTCAGATATATACGGATAGAGATATTTGGCACTCCGCGCTATCTGCCTGCCCCATTAGGCACATGGTGTGATAGTATAGTTATAATAATAATGTATTTCCCCATAATTCATAGGATCGTTCACCACCATTGAAATCAATAAGGAAAAAAGCATCCAGTCTATAACTGTACATGATATATTATATTGACAATATATAAATGGGTGTTTTTTTAAGTGGTAGGCATTTAGATTACAGCTACAATTGTATAACCACACAATTGGCTATGTAATGGCACTATGTAGGCAAAATATCCTAAACAGATCTGTAAATACTTCCTTCCTCATAGCATTACATTACATTAGGTGATAAGAAATAATTTTGAATTGGTCAACGTTGTTAGATAAATTAGTAGAACGTTTTATAATAAACCAGAGGTGGGTTTTGTTTTACTACATTATGAGCATTATTGAAATGAGTCATGTATGAAAACTGCATACTTAGTAGAAAAGTCACTACAACTGGCCTGGTCAAACTAGCCAGAGCTAGACACATTGAATTGGCTTAATCTAGACTTCAGAGTTGTCTACTCACATATCAAGATATATCTTTACTTCGATATATCAACATCATTTGACACAATGACTAAAAACAATCACATTCAGCCAACAATGCCAAATTGAATTTAAATAACACTAGCTGCAATGGTGAAGGAAAACATTTCTAGGAAACCTGCACGCCAGTAATAGGTATTTTTATTAGGACCAGACGCAGAAGAAACAAATGTGTGTCACACAAATGTTTGTCCTGGGTGGGAATCGAACCCACAATCTCCGGCTCTGCAATTAGGGTCGCTAACCACTCAACCACGAGGACGGTCATGTATACATGTTCTACTTCAAATTAACTTTAATTTAGCTCAAAGTAAACATCCTAGAACATATTAATGTTAAATGGAATGATTGAATTATATCACCACAGGTAGTATATGTAAAATGAAATACGGATTAATAGAATCTTGCCTCTCGCTTCCTTGGAAGCCTACCGTTGTCTATGATGTCTATGATGAATCTGACTATAATGAGTGACCAATGTTATTCATATAAATTGTCACGAAAGAAATCTACTATTCAAATGTACACTCCATCAAAAGCTCTACCATTACAGCAAAAACATTCACATCATATATCCCCTTACTTTAATTTTGCTTCAAAATAGAGTGACACAAAGCACAGCTATCATAGCAAATAGGTTGTTTTATTAATGTAGTAATGTGACAAGTACATTTTGGATCAGGCGACCTGAAGACTGGACTCTGTGGTCAACTTTCCAAATCGTATCTATCTGGTAACTGACCAATGTTAAGCAATCATGATGATGGTAATACTTTAATAATTCATATGCACATCAAATGAAGATGTTAGTCCTTTGAATCAGACTCAAGAAGTTATTCTGATCTAGTCGTTAGTGACCTTAAATGGAAAACTGAAGGTTGTCGGTTCAATTTCCAAAGAGGACACATATCTATGTGGTGAGCATATTTGTTTGGTTTTTCAGGGTGTGTTATGTAAGGGGGTGTATTAAGAATGTCCATAAATAAGTATCCATACAAAATCCGTAATAGGAAATGGTGCTGGACATGTGCTTAGCAAGGCCTTAAGTGGCAAATGAAGACTGGGACGCCCTCATACCATCTGGAGGCGATCTGTCGAGAAAGAGGCTGCCTAGACTGGACTAGATTGGGGCAACCTAGCGAGTGACACACAAAACCGTGCCAAATGGAACAAGCTTATGCATGTCCTGTGTCCTTAATGAGGGATTACGAGATATTATCATCATCATCATCATATATATATAAGTATTATATAATGTGTTTGTTTATTAGATGTCTGATTATCGTTTTAGTCTCGTCTTGTATAGGATCAGATGTATGTGTGTGGGCATGTTCCAAGGATATTATTATAGTATATGTGGTCTTCACTATTTACAATTATATTTAGTTTATCATTGGAGCAGCTACCATAGAATAAGCTCTGTCTAGTTTATTGTCAAATGAAGTAGGTATATAAGGATGTGGCCTACTCAAGCAAGAGATCCAGTTTCTCTACTTACTTGTATAAGGTCTTAGTCAAGATTATATTGGGATCTAAGAGCATATTAAAAACAATATGTGCCTACCCCAAATTTTCATCAAGACCTTAGTAGAAAATGCCATGTGGCATTAGGTCCAACCTTTGTTAACAGAATACATATCTAAATATAACACTATAAACAATTTTTATGTACCCCTTGAGCCAGTAAAATAGCCTGTGGCCTTAACTGGTTTTAATTTTTGAAGGTATATCTCAGTATTGTCATGAGTCAGCACTTTTATCTTCTTAGAGGTAGATCTTAGACTGTCTCAAATTGCACTCAAAAGAGACAAATTGTCAATTTATGAAATGGTAAGCGAAGCATTTTCCTGGTGTTAAATGACCACTACATTTGAATAGATATCGATATATATATATAGGTCATGGCAACTTAGCAGAGCTACCTTAAGATTCAACATAATTAGAACATAAAGTACTTTGGAATATTACTATTAATGCATAAATTAATATTTAGCCATATCAAAGTATAACATTTATTAAAGTACATATATAAAGTTGTCACAGAACGACTTTAAAATACAATCGTAGATTTGCATGTGTATTTAAGTACAGCCTCAAATATTTCAATAGTAGTCATTTTTAGGTTATGTTTACAAGCTGCGAAAAGGAGCCCGAGTATGAAATAAATTTGTACTCAGTTTACTATTATTTAACTTAAAATAACAATTTTAGAGATGTTCCACACATCGGCTGTGTAATTTAAAAAGTTTAAAACTGACCAATATAATATTGAAATTGACAAGTTAAGTTCGTTTACATGTCGTATACTTACATCTCACTTTCCCTAATAGACAATAAACGGCAATATAGATTTTTCCATACCTCAAATTAATCCGGCATGTATAGCACTATTTTATCACAAACACAGAACATTATTACACCCGATGCACTAAATATTATAAAACATTTGACGTAAACACGTTCATCGGAGTATAAGAACTTGCTATGTCTAGCACGATAGGCACTCGCGAAAATATTAATGAGTTTTCTTTTAAATTGAACACTACGGAAAACTAAATAAATCACTCAAGACACAACACATTTCATATTTTGCTCAAAATAGTAAACAATCCTTATGTGACACAATTGCGACCATAGATCCCACGGCGTTAAGACGTACAACCACAAATAACGGAATTCTATTCCTTTCCACGCATGGTTGCTTAGATGCCAAACTAATATTTATGATAAAAAGTAAACTATTTTAGCAATGCATTATATAAAAGTCTTTAATCTTTATAATCATTGTAGTAAAATACACCTTCAATATAAATTGTGTATTTATGTAATAAAGGAATAATGTAGTCTATCAGTAACTGACAACGTATTTTATGTATATTCTGTTGTCAATGATTTGAATGTATGTACTTTAATAAAGTTATTATTTCCTTACATTAAAAAAAATAAGGCGAATACTAATTACTAATTAAAACGCAATTATTTAATTAGTTGTGATATTTATTTAAAAATTACAAGCACGTTCCATTTCACCAAATAACTTTTAGTCAGATTATTCAATTAAATCGATTTTCTAAATTAGTATATTATACCTTTATTAGCAAAGAAAAAAATTATACTTTTCGAGAACATAGTTAAAATAAAGTACTTTATATCAGATAAAAGTACTTATGCAATCTAAATTATTTATACTTAGTATCTAAATCAATGGTGATCCATAAAAAGTATGTATTTGTCGGTGAAAAGAAGAAAATTATTGATTAACTTTAGCGTAATGTTTATCATAATTCCGTTATAATACATATCATAAGACATCAGACATACCCTCACCTAAACTGAATTTTAATTAACATAGGGTACTAGCGTCATCTGTTGTAGAGTTATTTATAAAAGGATGCCTTAACTGAACTAATTACTGTAAATAAAATCATCTTCCTCTTATTTCCCATTGTTTTCAATAAACGTGTAAATAATATGTGATAAATAAGTTATATGTGTCTCAACATTATTTTTCGTTATTTCTCTACTAAAAACTTACTCGTATGGCGTAAATAAATGTAAGAGTAATTTAATTGGAAATATGATTAGTAAGGTTTAAATATGTTTGTATGACTACAAACATGATTTTTTTAAAATTCAATGTTTAAAATCTGTTACATGTTACTAACCAGGAACTTCAGAGTGCATGAAAGAATATGACTTCACCGGATATAGTTATTTTCATGTCATTTACATTTCATTAAGTTTTCAGGATTCAACAAACTGCTATACAAATTATCTGATATTAAGTAATCATCGGTGTCATCCGAGACCCGTTAACGAATTATTACAACCACTACTTTAGAATGTAATCGTTTAGTTTTGAAATCGTCAGTAAGTGTACTGTAATTAATTTTTAGTCTTGATAATATGGTAATTAAAGGAAAATAAAATAAGAAATTAATTATGAAAAATTTATTTTATGAAAAATACCAGAGTTTATATCAGTCTAAAATGTCAAATTTCTTATTTCAATCCCGCAAGTAGGCATGAGATTATAAAGCTTTTATCGAGATTTCGAAGTCTCCTTTACTTTTTGCATTTACATGCTAATATGTATTGATATATGAGGCTTATGTTCTTTATTAAGAATATTCTTACTAAGAATACATAACTGAATGCAATCAACTTTTCGTCATGCCTAGCTCCATCTAGTGGGGAGTAGCTATAACTAAGCGTTAACGATTTATATTTTCTTGAAATTTGTTAGGTGTCACTACATAAAACTCACATCTAAACTGAGCAGTGGGTCATAAATTAGATTCTTAGCTAGGACGAATACTTGTGTGATTACCATGAACATATTCGTACAACAACAACAACAACATACCACGTACCGTCACACCAGATCCCTGACGGGGTAGGCAGAAAGCACCGAGTACCAAATATCGCTGTTCTTGCAAACCTGACGCGCTTCGTCTACATTCATCACTCTCTTCGTGCATACACGCCGGTTTCGGAGACTTGACTCCTCCGTCAGCTAATATCTGACCTATTCGGTCGAGATAGGACAGTCTAGGTCTTCTCCCTTGGCGCCTACATCCATTTACACTCGCATTGTATATCTGCTTTGTCATTCTTTCGTCATCCATTCTTTCCACAT
>DWEM01002105.1:0-12674 GCA_018245935.1 Agara belti belti
ATACATAAGTCGCGGACATTTTTTTGTAGGTTTTTTTTAAGAACTGGAACTCTCTAGTACATTTTCATGTATCTCTAAAAGTTTAGCCAGCGTATGTCTAGTAAACGCACAAAACTCTATTTTTTGGCAACTTCGTCGAAGGGTTTTTGTTAATCTCTACGCGTGATCGTAAATTTTCTTGATACTCGAAAAAATGTTACCCCTTTCGCAAAGAAGTTTCACATCAATAAGCAATTTGAATAAATACACGTTGAAATCAGAACTTGATAAAGAAAACGCCTTAAACCTTAACCAAAATGTATTATAAATTCAAATATTATATCAATATTACTTACTGATATAATATTTTGTTAATATATGGTTTAACTTTTATTACTCATACCTCGCTTTAAGTAAAACAATCTATCTCATATCTTATTCATAGATATAACCTGATATCGATGACAAAATCTTTTTATGAAACAAAGATCAAAGTTTTTGACATAAACACCTGAATAGCATTTCAGTGAGTAAAGCTTAATTCAATTAATTCATTCCTTTTGAAACACTTAACTACGTCATTAGGTTCAGTCGCATTATTTGGTCCCGATTGTTCACTGTCTATTGCGTATAAATAAATACTTAGAAATGTATGGCATACTCAATAAACCGTCGCTGTCGACGTTCGAGTCTAACAGCTGACGTTGTTTGATATTATGTAAATTAAAGTTAACTGCATAAATTCACGTCGACGTTATGATATTAGCGGTAATAAGTATGCATGCTAAATAAGCGGGAGAGTATTCTTCGGATTGGCGAAAAACATATTTCCACTGGTGTAAACTCAGCTTATGTCGTAGCAAGATACGATCACACTGAAAACCAGTGGCTGTAACTTGCTACGGCATAAGCTAAGTGTGGCCCTTTTTCACTTAGTAGCATCTATCTTGATTTATTTATTTTGTTTTATTTTCATTTATTTGTAATTCCTTTTTAGTCTACTGGGCGAAATAAATATATTCCTTTCTTATTTTTTTCTTTCTTTCATTCTATATTGAACAATAATCTTCGGTTATTCATTTATACGATTTTTTTAATACATATAATCTTATATCATATGTTAAAAGAGTACGTTACCATAGCCTTGGCCTGAGCTGTTGAAACAATACATGCATAAGTATGACATGCTGAATACTTGTAGCTACTATGAATAGTTTTTTTATGCCATAAAAAAATCTTACCGTGTAATATTGCCTACGTTTGGGCAGTAATATTAACGTCTTTGTATATTGCGCCAATTATATTACGAAGCGTAACATGAAGTAGTAGCATAGTACAATATCAACAACGTGCAAAAGTCAATACATAAATTGTTTCACGGGAACAAATTTCGCAAACATATATGGATGACTTGCAGATATTCAATACTTGTATTTAGGGAGTGAGTCAACGCAATGTCGTCACGATACGCCAAATGCGATGTCGCTTTGCGGCGGTGCATCACGCCCTACTTCCCTACGGGACGTGTCGGCTGTTAGCGTAATTAAAACGTGACAAAACTAGAAGAAATACATCATTCTCTCATCATGAATGAACGTCTAGTGTTTAGTAAATATACCTAATCACTATGCTCTGTTTTTGACGTCTACGTATTAATATATGTATATACATACATAATATGTATATCTCTTAAAGTAATCTTAATGTATACTCATACTATACGCCAAGGTCATTTAAAGAAAAAGTAATATTTTATGTATTGGTCCGTTTTTCATATCACGGCGAATACGTTTGAACGACATTCCCTGATTAATTGTACTCTCCGTCTTTCAAGAGATACAATGTAGATTATATCTTTGCATTACATCCGAAAGAAAGTAAAGGTGTTTTTGGATAAAACTTTATTCCGAGTACGGTAACATGTTATATATGTGTATACACTCTTTACCACAGTTCTTACCATACACACGACTAAACATTACGTATGAACGAAGTATGTTTCCTTGTAAACACGACTCAACAAACTTTTCTGAGTATTTGGGTGTTCATATAAAATGTCACAATGATTGAGTAGCACGTTGTTGGAAATATATTTTCTATATTATTCGGTCCTCTAGAGTGTAAACTGGTTCGCGTACCTCGCTTAACCATCAGTACTGTTGGCTTACCAAAATTATATAAAGTGTCTTAAAAATTTCAAATGTACTTCGTAGGTTTTATGAAGATCTTATATCTAATATTGAAATTTTAATAAGTATATCACTATGTTCCGTATTCTTGAACAACGACTTCATCGTTATTGATACTCGTATATCTTCCAGCTATATTTGCTTTTGATATTCACTTCGTCATACGAGGTATTCGATTATACACTAACTGGAAAATCAAATTCCTAGTGATCTTGAATACTAATAAATGGACCAGATAGTGACCGACCATAAATATAGAAGGATCATTATTGTATTTATATTCTTGTTATGAAGTTAACTTCGCGTATATTTATTGTTTAATAAATAAAATTAAGAAAAATGTTATTCAAGAATAAAGTGTCACGAAAGTATTTTAAATGTGTATGTAACTTGTAACAATAGATAATCGTTAATTCGTAAAGTTGTATCGAACTTTCTAAGTTTTAAAAGTAATCTATTGAAAATGAACGGTAAAGCTTTAGCGTTCATGAATATTTTGTCTGATTTATATATTAGATTAGGTTATAAAAGATACTCAGTGGAAAATTATTTTTGCTGTCACATATCTCGCTGATAGGTCGTTAATGTCCATTGCAGGTAACAAGCCACTTCAAACGCAGGCCGCTACCATTCGTTGTAATTTTAAAAAGATATTACTCGTTTTTATTTATGCTCGTAGGTTGTTATCGTGTTCTATTTGAAAGGATTGTCTTCAGATCGTTGATTACGTACAATAAAGTAAACATACTTAACCCGTTTCTTTGATTTACAGAAATAATACACTTTATCTGGGACTATATAGTAAAGTGTATTTTTCCTGTCGGCGGATAATCTGTCGCTGCGACTAATTAGCTAACTAAAATCAAAAAGTGTTCAAAATGCCTACTAACTATATCTTAAGTGTAATCGTATAGAATGTAGAGCGTGATACTTTGGTGTTTACCGAAGACGTATAAGGGCGGAAGAAGGAACTAGAATAATAGAATTTACTTTTAACCCGTAATGAGGTGACGCTCGCGCGCCGGCCGCTGACGCCGCTCCTTGCCAATGATGGTGGAGACGCACCGCGCGCCGCCGCCCAGGTGCGCGCGCGCGCCCGAGCCACGCGGAAAACCCATCTCCGCCTCCGCCCCGCCCTCGCTAGCTGGTAGCGGTACCGTCATGCATCTGCGCCGCCGCCGACACAAGACTGTTCACTTTGGTGAAAATCTTCTGATGCAAGTTTGCGCGGACCGAGCGCACTTGGCAGCGTTAGGTGCGAGAGTGCCAGATATTTCTTTTTGCCACAAAGCGCACACAGGACTGCACAAAGAAGATGCTCGGTTCTGCTGTGTAGCGCATCATTGTTGCCTGGCCGCTGGAGCACTCGTAGCCTTATCGTCAAATGGTAGACCGAAACCACGCAGAGAGCGCAGTGGCGATTCTCACTCGAGTGGCGGTGAGACAACAGAAAAAGGGGACGGCAGTAGCGGTTCCGGATCGAAGGAGCAAAAACATAAAACTAAACACCATCACCATCACCATCACCATCATCACCACAAGGTGCACAATTGTCCGTACCATGATGTTGCACCTCCACCGGAAGATGAACACGAAGATAAAGTGATCGTTCCCAAAAAAACAGTCTCACCTTATCTATACATCCCGAGCAAACTAGAACCGAATGTTCAGCAATTGTTTAGTTTTATTGAAAGCGTACTCAGTGCTTGGGCGGCCGAAGAAGGTCTTACGAGCACGGGCGAGTATTCAGAGCCAGATGAGCGAATAGTGAGACGACGAAAGCTGAACAAATATAAGAAACGCACAGATGTACTCAACATCCGACGCATTGTATACGAAGTATCAATCCTACAAGGTTCGAAGCTTCTTGGCAATATGAGGTATCGTCATTATCATTGGAAAGGAACGGCGCAAACCTGCAATGAAGCGTTTCTCAGAAAAGTAAGTTGAATTTGCAAAGAATATTGCTTGTTTCTATAAAAATAAGTTATTAAAAAAACTAAATGAGTATTAGTGATGGTGAAATTATCTTAGCACATTAGGTTTATAGGTTTCGGAAATTATTTCACAAACATACGTTATGTATCAAATCTGGTAACGAGTTTGATTAAGATACACACGAATTGATTTGTGGATTACTCGAGTATGATGATCTTGTAAAATAAATATTTTAGTTAGATACACACTTTATGTATCAGTAGGTATATCTCCATGACACGATTCCGTTCACACTTAAATAATTCGTCTATAATTACCTCATTTATAGCATAAATTCTTTGTATGGATTTGATAATCGTCTGGATTATTTTATATTTCTTATTTTAAATTACAACGAATTTTGTGTAACATATACAGCAGTTGTGTTTTCACACAAACATCGCTGTATAATATCGCTATGAAATATGCAATGCAGTCATGCTACGACGTTACGTTACGCCGTAGCTCGTAGCCTTGTAGCATATTGTAAAGATCGTTTCATACGTTCGTCGCCATTTGTTTTCTTCTTTATATATATTTAAACGTTGGGCATATACACGTATATAAGTAAGTATACATAAATATAAAATTCCCCTAATCGGGGCCCACCGCTCGGTCCTAGTTCTTGTGAATTCTGCGCATTTTCGCTTCGGTGCTCAGACCATCAGACCTTATGGACGGAGAGAAATCTGTGCTCTTTTGCAGAAACGTGAACGCTATTCGATAACGTTGGTGCCCCATTATTCGCCCTTCGAGTGATGTAGCCTGCTGCCCATTTACAGTCCTGTTTGCCGATATTGAGAAATATGTATGTTGGTGACCCTTGCAGACGGATTTATCACTATAACGTTACGGATCCTGTCACGTAGAAGTATATATTCTGAATAAATTGGTTTATGTAAAATATCTGCGCCATGAATTGTACGAGTGAAATTAAAGTGATCTAAGCAGTTCATATTAGACACAATTTTATTCATATCTATGAAACAATAATCTCTTAATCCTAAGTAAAAGCAATAGAATGTGAGCAACATTTTGACCTTATTCTGGTTTCTCAACGGTTAAGCTGCAATTTCCTTTTCTACTAATGAGGCCTTTTATTTAGTTCCCTTATAATGGGGCATAAGTATTTTGATCTGCATTTTGCAGATTCTGGTCGTTGGGTCGCATAAGATGGAATATTCATTGTCAAAAGAACCTTTACGGAGTTACTGCGTTTAATGCGTTCATTAATACACAGTATTAGGAAATAATGAAACATTTTGTTTATATTTAGTCAAATAAAAATAACGGAATTATTCAACAGAGTACCAATTTCAATTTTAAATTTAATTCGGTTTAAAAACATAGTGATTTTTTTCTGTTCAAAGTTGCAATATGGACGCTCTGTACCTAAGCATTTCTGTGAAGAATAAGTGAATTCAATATTTTAAATGCCTATAAATTCTACGATATCCTAAAACTGAAGATGATAACATTAGTATCCTAGAATACCTATATCTAGATTTTATATAACTTTAGTCTTGTTTGTGAATATAAAAGATATAAATTTCGTGACATGTCTATGTATTATTTCAGATGTCTATCTACCATTTCAGAAAATATCGTTAGTGGATAAAAGAAAAATATTTTTAACTATTTATTATGTCATATTCTATATTGCCAACGTTTCCAAAATTTGAAAATGACTTGAACCATTGAAAATTCCCTCTAAAATTCATTTGATATAAACGGATACTAAATCCAACACTATAGTTCAATCGTCTGTATGGCCGTAGGAGTTTCAATAGCCATACGATGCAACAAAGCACTCCTAAAACTTTGTTTTCCATTTGCTAAATTCAGTTGTTTAGCTGTCGAAAATACTATGTGAACGTGATGTTTCAGTGTCAGTTCTAGTAGTAGTATGACATTCAAGAAAATATATAACATATTTCATATTTCATTAAAAAATACATACATGCCGCCTACGGTATGTTTCAAGAGTAATAAATCAACGTCATACTTTAAACTGAATTGAGAGCCGTGATCTAGCGCTACTCCAGTCTAGACTCTCTAATTAAGTATTCTTGTGAGTGTTACAGCCATCCCGTCTGAAGACCTCTCTCTGTTCCCATAAGCCATATTTCTTTTCTTGTTACTAAGCACACTCTAGCGAGAACCATCTAGATTCTTCATTAATTGCAAGAAACAAAATACAAAGCAATACTGGCGTTTTATTTGTTTAATTAACATCTAAAGCTAGTAGTCTGAATTGTTTCACAAGTAAATTATGTGGAAGTAGGTATGCTCAATTACATATTTTAGACTTTGTTATGCGATGTATATTCTTTTATTCTACGAAAGGACTAGGCGAGGGCGACGGAGTGAAGAGCCATTGACGCGAGAGCGCGCTACCGCGGCACCACATGCGCTTCAAACCAATTCCTTGCTAGTTGTATTTTGTTGCAATCAAAAGCGCAAGAAATTTCGTTTGACTGCATTTAAAGTTTTATCAAAATCAATGTGTCTATTTATTAATCTGCCACGCAGAGGTAAAATTGAAGTTATACTAATAAAATATATTATAACATATTGAACTTAAGTCACACACACATCAAAGAAATTAACGTGTAGATAAAAGGAAGTATTCAGTCGGAATCTCTTAGTTTTAATGTAATGAAAACGACCGAAATATTAATTCGTAACGCACTGGCGGTCTCGTTAAGAGACCTTTTTGTACTTTACTCACATAGTACATAGGTAGGTACGGGCAAGGGAGGTAACAATTTTCAGTGCTGAGAACGTGGAGCGAGTGCCGGTAAATTACTTTATACTCAAACATCTGTAAAAAGGTACACCTTTAAAATACTCATGTTTTTAAAACGAATCGCAAGTTTATATTTTGTTTACTTTTACTATTCATGCCTATGTAACGAAATTAAAATACACAATAACTTTTATATAAAAACAGTTACTCGTAATATGAAACAATAAATTTAATTTATGTGCTTGAGAAAAATATTATTAAGTATAATTAAAATGGAAATAAGTGATTAGGAACCATAATAAGATTATTTTGTAGTTTCAGTGCAGCAAAATAAAAATAATAAATGAGTGTTGAACCCTGAAGTTATGAATGAACCCTAGACTATTCATCTACTTAACAGGTTTCATTTAAATATGTAATAATAGAATAGTTTCCTTGACTTCTAAATTCTATCGAACATTACCAAGAGCCCTAATGCATAAAACGTCCCATGAATATGATAAAAATAAGACTTAGCAAGAATAAGAAAATTTTGGTGTTTTCATAAACCGTTTCCGAGAATTTAATGTATTCGACCGAAGTTAATTCTGATGTCGGTGAAAAACATTTCCGCTAAAACGTTCCACTTTGAATGGTGCAATGCTTATTGTATGCTTTCAAAGTGATTTCAAATTTACCAGAGTTATGTAATATCGTTGAATTAAATTCACTGACGCAGAGCTGTGTGTTATCGAATGAAATGTTTAATACAATTTCAATGATGTATTTTTTATATTTGAAATTTTCTTTCGATTTCCGAAAATAGATAAGATCGAAGATAGTATTTAAAATATTTTAGTCTATATTATTTATATTTGTATGTTTCATTTAGATATCGGATGATGATCGTATGTCGCTGACCACAGCGGTTTCTGACGAAGAGGAACCCGGCGAGAGCGCAATGAACTCTCCATACAAAGGCAAGCAAACGGGCGCTGCGGCAGCCTCCTTTAACTGTACTGGAGCCGTTCGGAAAGCAGGGTAAGATTTTTCCTAATATAAACAAATTGAAACTGAGCTGTGTTCTTGAAAAAAAAATGTTATAACTACTTATACACCGTACGACGTTTAAATTTAGTACACTTGAATATACACCCAAAGTGACATAAGAGAACAAGTGTATACGTTATTATCACGTAAAGCACTACACAACTATTATTACTATTTGATTTTACCAATGATGTACTGTTATCTCTGTAATATATTCACATGTTTCAAGTTGTAATTCGTATTTTGTAGTTCATCTCAATATTATTGTGAAACAACAAACTTAAAAAAACATTTCTTTATATGTCAAGATGTCGACAATTTGAACATCTGTATATTGCACAACGTGGGCACATATTTACACATTGTCCACCGCACGAAAACAAACAAATATGAAAGCACCTGCCTTTCTAAAGTTTTAAAATAATTGTAAGGAAAAGGAAGAAGGAAAACAAAAGGAACGTGATGTCGTAGAAAGCTGGCGACTTTCTTAGAGCCACAGCGTCCTTTATATTCCTTAAGGCTACAATTTCTGTTCCATGAATCTCAAATGACCGGAGGGAAATCTTAGCCGTGACCCATTCAATGCCGCTATAAAAAGTAGAGCCTAACCATGAAGATGAGACGTTTGCTTGCCGATGAGATCCGTGACACACCTTCACGTTCTGCACTCAAAGGACTTTAACAATATAGGTTTATCTTTCAAGACTCTACTTTGCGCTACAGTATATTCGTGCACGGCCGCGAAATTGAAACTGTTTTTGAAACTTGTGTAATGAAAAATCAAGTTAGCACACATGTGAATAGGATTTATACTACTTTTGATATAATTTTAAAATAAATGAATAATGATTGGAATGCAGTTGAGTTGTCGAAAATAAGTTTATGTTTGCGAAGCTCTTGAACTCTGATGGTGTCGTAGATTACACAAGAGTACGATGTGTAAATGTACATGACATCTGTAGCATTAAACTCTTTAATAAATGACCGTTGGTAACATTCTTTTACGTGAGCTATCACGTTCAGAGATCACAATAAGCTATTGGTCGTTGTTGCCATCGTTAAGTAACAATTGTTAAATCTCAACGGAGACCTTAGGCGGCTTAAAACGTATGAACGATGCGTTGGCACGTAATTCCGATCGTCGCTTATCTGGCATGCGGATACGGGAAATTCCTGTACAGATGCGGATACGGGAAAGTCTTGTACTGAACAGGGATGCAGTTGAGTAATACACTAAATTCTAAAGAGACCCGGCAATTTAAAAGTTAACTTGTTTTTAAAATTAAGTGTTTAATATCAAATATGTATTGTAAGTAAGTAATTCTGTAAATAGCCATAGTAGAAGTTGGTATATTTGATGAAATTGAAATAATGTGAGTCTTAAAATATTCAATGTGTCTTTAACAGATTCTTAAGCGTGAAAAAATGGTTACTCCGCAAGAAGCACCAAATAGAATTGGCTCGGAAACGTGGGTGGAAGGGTTATTGGGTATGCTTGAAGGGCACGACCCTATTATTTTACCCTTGCGACTCACGCGAGGGCCGCTCAGTCGAAGCTGCTCCTAAACATCTAATCATAGTCGACGGAGCTATCATGCAGCCAATTCCAGAGCACCCCAAACGAGATTACATATTCTGCCTGAGCACAGCCTTCGGCGACGCATACTTGTTTCAAGCTCCCTGTCAAGTAAGAATCTTGACCTTTATTATATGACATGCCATATCAAAGCTCATGTTACATGCAACTTTACGTTACCATATACTTATGTACGCTCGCTATAACAACGTAGGTGGAGCTTGAAAACTGGGTGAATAGCATACATAGTGCATGCGCCGCAGCATTTGCCCGTCACCGTGGTAAAACCGGAACGCTCCACTTACTGCAGGAAGAAATTTACCGTCTGGAAAAAGCTATAGAATCAGTAAGTACAAAACGTTTTGTGTCTTTAAACTTAATCATAGGTGCGCGTGGGAAATTGAATCCGTGCGATGATTGCTGAGATACTTTCATTATCTGCCTCATAAATAAAAACTGCTGACTGCTTACAATGCAAATTCATTGGGGCACTGTGCAAGGCTCGACCCCTAACTGCATATAGCATCGGCCTGGGCCGACATAAGTATTGTTTGACTGGTACGAAACACTAACTACCTTCGTAAGCGAGAAGTTTCGACTTTAATCCACAGCTTTAAAGGTGAATTTGAAGCGAAGATGAGAACTACAGCGTTCTCTATAAGCCTTCAAGTGTGTACAATGTAGCGAGGTGAAAAGCGTTTGCTATTTATGCAGATAAATTTATTGCTTGTGCCGAGATAGTGATGCGCGCTTGATGATGCTTAGTGGCGGCTATCTGAGATAGATGATTGCAATTGTTATTGAATCGTTAATAGGATAGCATATGATTAGTTTTCGTTCAGTATTTTATTATGCATATCTTACCGATCATTGGCGTATATGGAAATCATGAAATGGTTTGATTAATTAGTGTTCTTAGATACCTATTCCCAATCTGTGAGGTCGGCTTGTCGAGCAGCGGTACTTCGTAGAAATTGTGCCAATTTCTGCCCCGATGTGGGCGACCGCAGCATGCGTCAAAGGCTATGCGGCGGCTGTTATTTGGTGGTAGTGATCAACACAAGTACATGTAACATATAACTTCTTTAATTTGCAAAAGTCGTGTTCATGTTATATAGGGTTTGTGTGTTTGTCCAACGCGATGCACATATACACTGTCTACACATACGCATTAGTCTGTCATAACTCTTTTACTTTAATTCAGATAACAAACCGGAACTGAACTAAAATATTTAATAATAATATCATTTAACGCACTCATCAATATTCATAGAATCGAATTCAAAGAACTCTTTTATTGTAGGATCACAAGCTAAAACACATGGCGGACTTGCAGCAGTCCGTTGTATCTGATCCGGAGACGAGAGCTCAATTAGCAGTCCAAATGCTGCAATGGGAGGAGAATCTCGAGAGACTGCACTGCGAACAATTCAGACTTCGCTGTTACATGGCCAGCCTTCAGAGCGGCGAATTGCCCAATCCGAAGGTAACATGTTTAACCTCTTAGTACTATTTTTATTAAACTCGGGTTTTTTCCGGAAAAAATTGTGGATTTTTCTCATAAAGTTGCGTATACCGTAGTCCTGTTGTGGTTATGCAAGAAAATTTGACTTTGTCACATCCCTTTTTTAACTCCAGTAAAAGTACACGGTATACGGCTTGCGGCCTTTTGTGTCACATGCTATTGCTGATTATTTTCATAAAGTTTCTGAGATATGTTTTCATTCGAATTCCATGTTTGGTTATGTAAGATAACTTAATACATTGATCATATTGTCGTTATGAGATATTTGCACTCCACTTTTTATAGGTAATTTTTTCTTCGAAAATATTAATTTAAACCTGAACGTTAAAATTGTGAATATTTTATAAGTAAAATGATTGAAAAAGGCAAGGCGACCCTTGTCACGTCACGTATTATAGAACTCAATAAAATATAAGCCCCACAATGCTATATGTAGATTTTACGTAAACCCACAAAAAGGTGTTTTAAAATTAATCCCGGTTTTGGAGGGCGGTTCTTTAATATTTTTATTTTGTAATTAACACAAATGTAATATATTACTTTTCCGAGCCAGTAATATTTAAAGATTAGACGATATTTTGAGTGAAATATTTTATACCATATATAGTCCGATAGTATATGTTAACAAAACGAGTTGATAAATGTAGTTAGTATATGAATTTTATTTATTTTTTCAAATGAAACTTTACGAACTTTTTCATACATTTACTTTTTCAAATGAAACTTTTAATCGTTATTACGATTTCAATAATAATATTCGAATTAAACCTTACAATATGATAATAAACCTTTGTCAATTGTATTGTGGTAATGTGTTCCACTGAAATCGTGCAAAATTAATTATACCGTGATGAAAATACAGTAGAGAGGGTAGCTCGAAGAAAAGTTCGGGAACAAGACGTTTAATTGAATGTTTTTGAAATTATACACATTAGAGACGCGCAATTTCAGCCAATTACGTTTTAATTAAGATGTGAAACGTTTCGTAAAGTAAATATACGTCTATTTTATTTTTACATAGCAAATTGTTATCTATGTTAATTGCATAGACCATAAATCACTTTTTATTTCAAAGTCACGGAAATTACTGTCTTCCAAAAAAGAACTTATAGATCTAAATATCTGAAAGTCAGCTTAAGACAATCTGGTTTAAGAGATCGTATCAAAATCTGGTTGAAGAGAAATTACTACACGAGTAAAGTGTTGAAAGCTAATGAGTTTCCGGTTGCTTACGTTGTATCACAATGTGTGTAAGTGAGGTTGGTGACTCGGATTAAACGGGACGTTTGTTCCAGTCGTTGCTGACACATGTCTCCCGGGGCACTAAGAGCACTTTGAACAAATTGGGCGTGTTCACGGTGTCGTCGTTCCACGCATTTATTTGCGCCCGGTCGCCGTCTCTGCTGAACAACCTGCTGGCGGGGCGTGGCGCAACCAAACGCAGGGCACCTAACTTCTCGCGTTCTAATTCGGGCTCGAGCCGTCGATCAATGCAGGTAAAACAATTCTACAGATATAATACAAATTACAATACTAATACTGTAATAATACTAATACAATACTAATACTATAAGACTGCCTCGTTGGTCGAGCGGTTGCTAGCGCGACTGCTGATCGGGAGGTCCTGGGTTCAAATCCCGGGTCGGGTAC
>DWEM01002106.1:0-12673 GCA_018245935.1 Agara belti belti
GTAACTGGTGAAATGTGGGGGTGTACTACACTCCTCTGCCTACCCCTTCGGGGAATACAGGCGTGACGTTACGTTGATTATATGAAAATAACTGTGTATTAAAAATATATGTATATTTTAATGTTAATAGTATGTATTGATATTGAAATAAATTTTAACACTGGATTGTTCCGTAGTTGTCCAAATATAGTGATTATTTGTGAAAACTTAATTTATCCGACAACTGTCTTCCGGTTGCCGTTAAAATCTGAAGTTGTCGACAATGACCTCTACTTGTATGAAAGAATTTTAAGCTAAGGAAAAATATCCTAATAAACGTAGTAGTGGTATTAATAAAACCGGTACGTATTAATAATAACCGGATGAAATATCTATTTACGATTTTTACCTGCAAATTAATAGTGATTAACCCGACTAACCTAAACTAACTCAACGTTAGCAGGTCTTAAAACGACACTAGCCATTAGACAATTTTCCATTTCTACAAAAAGGAGTAATTTAACACTAAATGGAGTATTTTAATGAACGTAGTGAACATGACGTTTCAGTCGGTACAAATGAAATTATTCCTGTTTACGTACAACGTTGACGTACATACACCACACCGCACGCTTATTGAAAAATGTTGAAAACCGTCACAAAATTAACACACTTTTAACAGGTTGGTATTATTGCTATTGTGGAATTTAACCAACAAAACGAAATCTGCGACTCTTTCTTTATTTTTCTTTCTATTATAAGTACCTATAAGTTCATTGTAAGCGTAGAGAAGATAGAAAGGTTTAAATTACTTTTTTATTGAAATCATCTGTTAAGAAATTAGATCAATTATGTTAAAGAGTCATCTTTAAAACAATATAAAAATTAAATTTATATTTATTTATTATTATATTTGAATTTTTAGATCGTCTGGTACTTAGTTGTTTAAATAAAAATAAATAAACTAAAGTATATAAGATTGGTATAAACTGAATTAGACTTACCCAATACATATTACGATTAACAATTTTTATTTTTCCTCGCATATGACTATGGCAATGCCCTTAGCGCCGCAGCGCACGCCGTATAAGGCGTTGGAAATACAAGAACGAGAGACGAATGCCGCCCCGCCTGAGCGCGAGGTCATGCCGTATTATGTTTTCTTTAATGCTGACTATTTTTTTTTTTAAAACATCGCGTCGGTCGAAAGACTCGAGACGAATGATCACACTGGCTGTCCTATTCAGATTGAAAGAAACACGAGGTAGTAACATTGGCAATTGAATTTGTTTGCTTAGATTTATGTATATAAAGATTTTTTTTTTACATTTTCACAACATGTTTAAATATTATGATGTTCAAATTGTAGGCTGAGGCTGAAAAGCAAGCAAGCACATCTGCTTTTTGTCACGTTTTTAGTGTTTCTAAGTCCTGCTTTAATGAATTATAGTACTTATACTAATATATAGTATACTACTTAAAATGTTTCAAGATTGCAAAAAAGTAGTTAACTGCAAATTTGTAACTGCACAAGTTCCGTAGTTAATAAACGTATCTCATTAACTCTCTTTCCTTCTTTGTTACTTTCATACATTCTAGTATTTCTGCATACATTGATTGCAACAGTTGGCAAAATGCGAAGTATTTATCGATAGACTCAACAATACCAAAAATAATTTTGGCATAACCTCGGGCTAATATTATGTTTACATGTACCTATATTAATCAGTCAAACAATTTAAATACAGTATTGGTTACCATTTATATTTAAAGCCAAAGAGCTACTACTCAAAAGATTTCCCAATACGTAGTTACGGTTAATATAACTCACATAAATTACGTCCGAATGTTATAATATATTCGTTTAGAATTAATTACATAAAAGTTGCCCTTTAGGAGTCTTTCAAATTTGTGCTAAATTCCTCTTTTTTAAATTTGCCTCCTAGAATAAATTAACAATAAACGAAGTTATTATATGACTTAACATAACATTCAGCTTCCGAATAAGCCATAATATACTCACGCTCAAATCAATCAGATTTATATTATGCATTAAATGTAGAATACATTAATTATTAATTAGATAATTTTTTAATCATCTTTCTGATTATACGTCATCATTCTATCTATAGGTACGGTACTTAGTAATATCGTGGGTGGTCTAATTAGCAGGATGGTCTTAATATTCTATACAAAACGGTCTCAAATTTCATAGAAACAGTCTGCCGACTATTGTGTTCGCAGCGTAGGTACATTCCAGTCTACCAGATAATTAGAAAATACCAGTACCGATAATCCACGGACCGTTGTCGCCACACGGCGTTCTAATTTCAAAACAAATCCCTACCAGTACGTGACTCAGATTATGTTCAGAACGACAAAACCCGACTAGTTACGCAACTAGCTGGCCGCGGCTCTCCACTCCAGTCGGTCCAGTTAATAAGAGTGAATCTGATTATGTATAAAACACCAGCTTGACTGGACATATAATAGGTAATTTATGTAATGGGATAACTAGTTTTGTTATATTGGGTTTTAACAAGCATCATAAATACTCTTCGAATCATTTCATTATCCGCTCACTGACCATTTTTTATATTTGAGTTGAAAATTATAAATATGCAAACGATGACATACAATATTTTCAGGTTAAATAAAATAATACATAGAAACATCATAATTACCGTTTATAAAATAAGATTTTTTATAAATCAGATAACATCTCCGCGTACTTAACTGACAGTTATGATTATCGATAACATCTCTACAACACGAAATAACATTAAAAACCATAAACACTAATTCATTAGCGCCTTGGTTCACAACACAACACAATACCACTAATTGGTCTCCAAAAAACCTTGTAACTGGTTTTCCCGAGGTATTTTCCTGAATTGATAACAGTTTCTTAATAAACCATACAAGTTTGGCGAAGGTTGCTTTTACCTTTGTGATTACGACGCATTACAATGTTACTCAGTTACTAATATATTTGCCGAGTGACATGTTCGGACAAAAATGTGGTATCCATCTTTTCTCATTCTTTTACATCTGGTAGATGAATAAACTATCAAAAGTCTATGAATAACGGAGCATTCTTCTAGCATCTCGCAATTGCAGAGAGACCCGTCTGAAGCAGAAGGACGTAAAAAGGTTAGAGCCAAGTTCATAAAAGAAAAAATGTTTTGACAACACAGATCTCTTATATGAGCTAGCCAGGTGATACAAGATTTTATATGCAAACATACTTATAATAAATATTCTCCGTATTGTTATCATCCACATCTACAATACTAAGGACTAAGTTCAATAGAGAAAGTAATTATAATCGTCATGTGCCTTAAAATGTAGGTTGAAGATAAACTTGCTATGAATGGGTTACAATTTCTGAACCTGTTCCTAAGTGATTCTTGGTGAACTACTGTCAGTACTTTTCGTTTCACAATATACATATAAAGTGTAAACAATATTTTAACGTATATTTATACTAGAGAAAGCAAGCTAGACATTTCAACTTAGAATTATTTCTCCCTTAAACTTTTGTATAACTCTTTAATCATTGTAGAAAAAAATGTTTATTCTGCGAGTAGGTACTAACATCAGTTGCCATGTAAACGTAATGAAAATAAAACGGGATGAGAACTGACTTCAAAAACATGAAATAAAACTTTAATTTGTTTTTGACATGACACCTCACGCTTATTGTCTGAAATTACTATTTTCTTTGTGTATTTCAAAATTTCTTTTGGAATTAATCATATGTAATGCAATAAAGTTAAATGTACGATAGATAAGATACACGACTGCGCTAATCGGCATCTAAAATTTTCCTTTTTTTAAATTTAATTTCTCTGTAAATGAATTGTAAAATTCTATTTGAGAAATATATTCTTTAACCATAACAAAACTTCGATTCATTAGCAAACAATTTTTACCACTATTAAACACATCCACGCAGATCCGGGAATTAATAGTTCGATGAACTCACTGGTGCGTACGTGACCCCATTTGCTAATATCTGATTGTTCTGTGACAAATATAATTAGAAGACATACATATAGTGAGCACTTTCAACAAAGTACCGTTGTTGTCGGTACTCGCAAATCATTGTTGTGTTGTATTTATACATTGTGAAACGTCATGATAGATGAATTCGGCTGATCAGATTGAAGGGGGTCAGATGCGACCGCCCACCTATACTGTCTGATCAGGTGTTCTGTCTAAGCTCAACACTTATATACAGTGTTCTAAAATTAAAAGATGTTGCATTTGTTTTTAAATCAATAATAAATTCTCAACGAATTCACCAACTGTTCCATTATCAAAAAAATGTAAAATTTCCCAACAGCGCGAGAAGTGGACTTCTATCTAATGTATGAAGATTGACCCAGAAGAGTGCCTTTAGTAGTTTGGCCTATGTGACGGCTTTGATGAAGGTAAGAGAGGTAAAAATACATCAGGTCCGTAGCCGGTGGAAATGGTGAATTTCTTTTCTCTCGACAACGATAGAAAATAAATTTAATTTTTCATATTGCAATTGCATTATCTTAAAAGACTTTAAACTGATATTAAAACGTGAACATTAATAACGCTCTTCACCTAATTTAATGGTATTTAATTATGATGACCGATGATTGTTGGACTAGACACGAAGGTGCTTGCAACTCGCAACAGACCATCGGGTCTCTTGCATAACAGTAAACACAGAGAATTCATTAATTTGTTTGGATGACCTATTTGAAGGAGTCGTGATTTGAAAAAATATATATTTACCTTTTTGTGGATACGTGACATGCTTCGATGCTATAGTCATTAGAAAAAATAAAATTTATAGGCACTTTAAAGAGCTGACGAGTGTTGAAACTATTTAACGAGGCCAGCTAACAGTTAATGAGAGGTAAAAGCTCCTTTGGATAACTAATCACCCACCAGCCATGAATACTTGTTGTGCAACTGATAAAGAGTGTCAAAATTAATGTAAGGTAGAAAAATATCGTTTCAGATATTTTTCTTAGTATTAGTTGTTTTCTATATAATTATTCATATCAAATTAATACACAACTAGTTTTGAACAATTTTCCTGTTGCGTTTCTATATATGTAAATATGATTAAGACCATTTCAACAAGCAAATACACTGTTATTCTCAGAACATACTCTATCGTTCGGAGTGTTTTTATGTCTGTGTTACGACAGTCGGTAATACCAGTGCTGTTTTTTACTGTCGCGACGCATCGATCGGTCAACAGATAGAAGTGGGTGTTGGTTGTAAATGTTTCGCATATAGAACTAACTCTACCTATTGTTATGCGTACATCAGTGAAAATTTTCCCGTATAATTTTATGTTTAAACCTAACAGGAAACCATAAATTATTTGTAGAAGTGGCGTGTACGTATGAAACTTTTTCTAACTCGAACTGTGGCCTAAAACCCGCTTACTATGAGAGCACACCCGGTCCAGCAGTGGACCAATAATAGGGGCGAAGGAACAAAAAAAAATTGAACTTTTTATATATCGAAGCAATATTCGGACAATACGAGTATGTAATGTGAGTTTATAAGTGTTTTTCATTATAAGAACCATTAAAATACAAGCTATTCTCCTGGTGCTAAAAAGCTCCATACGTAAAGCAGACCACTTCTTATTTGTATGATGTGTCATGTTGTCTTCATTAGTTTTATTTTCTGTTTCAACTCAAAACGATTTCCCTTATGATAACAACTTAGGCCGCAAACTAAAAACTTATGTATCAATTAATTAATTATTATTTCTTCGTTCTGGGATGTTTTACACCGTTAACTTTTTCTTAGGATCTAATGTAATGCAATCATAACAAAGTAAATTATATGTATCTATTGTATATATTATTGAAAGTATCGTTAAATTAAAAACAAGCCTACCTTTTGAACAACGAGAGGTGTACCGAAGTCTTTGCCGCCCTGCAACCGGAAGCCCAGCGGCTGCTGGTCCGACTTATTAAGTCGCACAGTCAATAACTGTGCCATCTGAAATGTGTACAAAAGCTTACATTATATACGGTTTTTAAATATGTCACAATTTTATATGCTGGTTACTAAATCTATGTATATCTAATATATATTATTATGTTTTTCTCAAATATCTATATAGTCGAATTTTGACCAGTTAACGAATACTACGAGTACATACAAAAAAAATATCTCTGTAATGGAATAGACTTGAATTTTCATAAAGAGTACGGGTTGTTAGTGTGTATAACACATTGCATTAAAGAACTGAATTCATATTCATAAATCAAAGCGAACACTTTGTGGAGAATGGACGAAAGAAAAAGGCGATTAAGCATTTCGCCAGAGCACGAGTGGCGTGGCATTTGATTGACCCAATTGAAGATTTATTTTCTCTCGAGCAAAGCTTCACTGACCGCACTCGATAAGTATTCGAACCCTGCGATCTATTTTATCTCGTTAACGATCTAAGTGCCGGACTCGCAGAGATTAGTGAAAGGTGCCTAAGAGTCAAACTTTCGTTTATTTGTACAAGCAATAAACAATAACCTAATCGATTGTAAGTTTTCGCAAGACAAGATTTCTCTCTGCTATATATTAAGGCCTTAATTTAACTACATAATATGAGATTAACAATTGAAATGATGTCTTAGGTATCACATACGCGTAAAAAAGTACGTGTCTCGCGACATTTCTTGTTTATTTATTGTTACTTAATTGCTGTAGTACATGTGCGTCTTTTAGTTTAACTTGAAAATCTAAAGACACGTAATATTCATGTCTCATGTGAAATTATTGAATTGTTATATTTAGGCATCACAATGTAATTAATCTGTAACTGCCAAATGCAATGATATAACACTAGGTATAAACTATTCAATACGAAATAAAACTTAATCGCTTAAAATACCAGGGAGATAGGTGCATCGATTTGTATTTTCGACATTTGCGCTATGGCGCTACAAACACAAAAATTAAAACCTGACTGTTATTAATGAGTAGATACAAACTTCGTATGACCGAAAACTAAAAACTATAGCGACTCAAACAATTTATAATAATATACAATTATTGTACATGAATGTAAAGTATATTGGCATGAATCCAAATGGAATATAATCCCAGGTATTTGAACCATTACCAAAGCCGATGTTTCAAATCACACCTAGAACATGAAAAGCTGTAAATAGCTAAAGTTTTGGAAAATTAAGATCCATTGCAAAGCTCGTAATTTATGTTCGTAACTCTTAAAACATTGAACTTAGCATCGAAGAAAAATTATAATAAAAATTAGCTTACGGAGTGAGTACTGTATAGCAAACCAGATTGTTTCAAAGAATCTCCAAAACACAATTGAAAACTAAATTAAAAACCGTTTTTATTGAAGAAATATAGCTTTTGTATATAGAAACAAGGTTAAAGAAAAAGGAAAATGTAGCCTTCAATATAAAATTGTTATTTTCTTACCAAAATAAGATTAATAAACAGCAACAATAATAAATTATTTACAATTTTTGTGCTCAATATACACCATGGATGAGCTTAAAATATAGGCACTCGTATGTAAATATGTACATGTAATTTTCACCGGCACGTTACGCTTTATTACAATGACATTGTTCTTTGTCATTCCGCAGCCTTGCTCGACACATCGACTTCAATCAAAAGGTCATGACTGACTTAAAGTGACTACTTACGTCTTAATGATGACTTAATTTAGGTATATTATTTACAAAATAACGATGGATTATTAACGTACATGAATGAATATTTTGTTAATATAGTTGTTAGGATTAACAAGCTTTAAAGAGCATAGCAAATTCATCATCAGACAATTAATGATTACATTGGTCTTATATTAACTCAATGTTTTGGGACAAAATTGTTTTTCAGAGGAATACCGGCCAATTAAGTGTTACATTTAATTTAAGTTATGTGAAGAAGTATTTCAAGTTGCAGAACTTGCTTCAGACACATGAAAATATGGACCCCCGTATTTTGAGAAATTGTTCAGAGTGCTTTTGATTTCAGGTTCAGTACTATGTAACTAGTTTTTTTTTTTATAATTCTAGACTAGAAGTCAGGCAGACAGACCTCCTGATAGTAAATAGCCACCATCATTTGTGGACATTTTGCAACACCTGAAGAGTCGCCAATAGATTGCCGCCTTATAAGTTGTCAGAATTATCTAGTATAAGAAATATAAAATTTCGTAATCGTGAACTCTAATTTTGCAATGGTCATTTAATATTCCTATTTAATAAGTAATAAAATTAAAGTATATGCATATCTACGGAATACTTACTGTATAATAGATATTATAATAAATTATCTCTATAAATTTTGGTTGTAAGAAACTTCTGAAAGTGTCAACAAATATAATACTATGGCAACCCATACTGATCGATGTACATTACTGTTTGTTGTAAGTGGTGTGTCTAACTAGAATCCTTATCTAAGAATGTTATCTGTCAGTTATTTACATACAGTATTTTAAACCTACGTACCATTTCATTATGGAATGTAGGTACCAACGTTCAATATTATTACTGCATGCTAAAAACAAGCCTCGCGGACGTAGAACTGGAACTCTGAATAGCGGTCAGTAGGATGAGCATTAAAAACGTAATTTCTATTTATAATTTATTTACCATTATACAACTGGTCCATATCACTCAACGAAAAAGGTTTTCATTTCTGAACAGAGTCGAATCGGCTTCGAACAAACCTGATGCTAAAATGATGATAAAATTTAAATTTTCGAAAACAAAAGTTATTGGGATTATTTATAGCTAACTATGAGCAAAAATTTTTTTTATGGGCAGTATATAAACATAAACCAACACGATGATCTCATTGTCCAATGGCAAACGAAAGTAAAAATGTTGTAAACAAGGATGAGTCGTGCGATCCACCGTTTAATGCATGCATTCTTTGATATAACAAATATGTGACGAAACAGAAATCTTCCGATCCGTCGCACTAAGTAGATACATGTGAATTGTACGATTTCTTTGATATTTCACGTAACAATTCGCAGAATCATCGATGTGTACATCAACGAATTTATTTATGAATGCATATGTGATTTTTACCGGTTTGTTACTCATGCTTTAATCGATGACGTCACGCATATGAGTAACCGCGGGCAGCCGTGTTCGCTGTCAGTCCCAGAGCCGATTGCTCCAGTATTTGGCCCAAGTTTGCTTACACTAAAATGTGGAAAATTTTATTCCTTATTTATTCTCAAATGGAATTGAAATATTCAAGTCTTCCACTAAGGATTGTACAGAAGAGTTTCTTCGTTAATACCATGAATATGTTTGACAGGTGTAATATTAACATAAATAAAAACAAAATGAACAATATACAATTTATTGCGTTTCAAAATGCACAGCCTGTAAACATAGATATACGAATATTTATGTAATATATTAGTATATGGTATATACATGTATGTGGGAATTAATTTTTTGTTCAAGTACGTATCTATGCGTTTCGTTTCGTTAAGCCCACAATTAGTGAATAATCGTTTTAACTTTAAAATAGATTTTTTGTTAAACTGTACCCAAGGAAGCAAAACGAAAAATCTATTTCCCAGTAATTGTCAATCTAAAACATAACACATCGTACAAAAGCGAGGACGGAAGAACGCGTAGGAGCATTTCTATCCAGAATGTAGGTGTAAAAAGAGTTTACCGTTACAGACTTGACATACGAAATGGTGGGAAGCTTTCGACCCGGTATAAAATGAACAATGTATTGCAAAGGAGAAATATTTGCGATATGTAGCTGATGTCATTGTTACTGCCTTTATTACAAAATACATCGGTTAAACAGCGTTTGTTTGTCCAGCTGGAGTCTCCGAGGGCCAAGTCGTTAGGTGTCGACATCGACGAACAATTTTGATATTTAGATGTTTATTATTATATCACATCGTTTGAGGATTTCAATAATAAGTAGGATTGGTCGAGCGAGTTGGCGAGTTTGGTTCGAGATGAACGCATTAATAACATGCCAGCGTGCAGCGTCCGGCCGAGGTGTCGCAACTGCGTTGGCGTCTGTTACACCCAAGACCAAAATGGCGCCATCGAAATTACTTCGCGTTTATCCGTTCAGCATACTAACAACAAATTGCATCTTATATAAAAAAATGTTACTACAAACACTAAGTATACTCGTAGTGTCTCCTTTACATTTGTAGTTTATGTCCAGTTTTCAAATAGCGGATTGAATCAGACATAAGACTGCCTTTTTATAATATGGCTTATACATGGCCTTAAAAGTAAGACAAGATAATAATGAAACATTCACTGTATTCGATAGAGAAACATGGCATATCGTTACCATTATGATACAAAAAGATTTCAAATCAGAATGAACCCTGATGAGGGTTCACGTGCGAAATGCATTACCCCTGTACCTACCATAACCGGCACGCAACAGTGCAGACGTAGTAGTGTTTGAGACTGAAGTGTGTATAAGTAAGACATAGTGAGACAAGACAACGAATTGTTTGTTACCAACTTCAAAAATAACTTGCAGTCTAATTGAGAATGAATACACAAGGCTAAGACAATAGATATTCGGTCAGTCTTAAAATTAAAAATACCTGATACAAATACAAGCAAATGTTTGAATAAAAACCTATATTACATTTATTCGGAAATGTTGAAGTGATATGACTTCGAATAAAAAATGGTGCGATTTATTTGGGAATCTGAATGGATACAATCTAAGTTCAAACAATTTTAATAATCATTAAATATAAAGTACAGAAACCTATTTTCCTCACGTAAAATGCAAGGTGGACGTTGTTACAAGGTAATTATAACAAATTCTTAAGTATATTAGTACAAGCTCTGAAAAAAATTCAATTCGTCGTCGTCGTCGTGGGAATGAAAAACCTTAGCGATATATACTACCAATATTATTAGTATTTCAATTGTAAGTACCAATCAAATCTATGTGAGGGACATAGGTACGGTAAATTTACTGATACGGTAATAATACTGTGGATTAATTTTCTTCATTTTTATATCCAACTCTTGATTCAAAAGTCTTGAGTCACGCAAGTGCAACCGGAATTAAAAGACCTAAAATGCTGCCCTAGTAAGCGTTACGTAAGTATTTTCGAAACAACAATTTTTATACTCAGTTTCACATTCCATATAAAATTTATGACGCTTTGGAATTCTTCATTTTGGATAAATGTAGCAGGTTTAGTGCCTTTAGTTTAAATTATCTCCGTCAACATTAGCCCGACCTCGCATTATTTTCGTTAGTCGTGGGTGGACGGCGTAAACTTGGCACTTCTCGCACGTCACCGGCGTAGGTACAAGACTGTTTTCAGCGTCCCGTGAAATGTCCAGAGTTTCGTGTGATACAGTGAAATGTTGGATAACGAATTGTATAATGTAATGTCAATAACCCCCAAAATGCAATGAAAGAACCTTGGTAGTAAATATAGAACGGTTGCGAAAGACTTGGCCAGCAGCCATCGGCAAGCTCCGGCGAACGCTCCGCTGATAACGACGCTTTCAAATAAATATTGACTCGTTAACTTTGTGACCAAAAAATATCAATGACAAACAATCCCTCAAAACCGAGCCCTGATGTACAAAATTTGTACATCGATTATATTATTACGCGGAAGATTTACCGAAAACATGTGTACCAACTCGATTAACTCGATGTACCTAAACTATTTTTTTTTTAACTTTTATTTTTAAAACAACATGTTATATACAAAACTTGGTAAGTTGGTAATACTAGGACTATATCTTTGACACATTAAATATCGATCACCTTGTCATGGTGAAGTATCTTCCTGGTCAAACAGATGTTAGGTAAAATATTAGATTTAGTTGGAACACAGGCCGTAATTAAAAACATAGAATTTGTTGAGGGCTAAAAGCTACTTTTGTTATATTATGTATATTTAGGGATATGGGTATTACATACAAAGAGGTATAGTGACATAGAAAGAATTTGGCATACGACCAATTTCATACATAGGTACATATTCATAATTCCAGATCCTTGGGCAGTCTACAACCATCACACCGCGATATCTAATGTGTTAAATATTTATTTAATTTGGATATATATGTGATAAAACCGCAAATAGGCCAAGCGATAAATAGTGATGCGTCATTCTAAAATCAATCTGCAAATACAAATGGAATGAGGAACTGTTTCATTCCATTTTAGTTACAACTGATATCCCGACATGGACAAACAAACTAGGAGCATTCCGAATGAAATGGAGTAGGTGCTCAAGTTTGTTATGCACTTCAATATTGCGACATATTCAATAAGAAACTTGTACATTTTTAGTTATTCTAAGCTGAGCATTCTAATTTAGGTATGCTTATAGATTGGTAAATCTAATATTTTACCTACAATTAGCTTTTTTTTAATAAGATATGATACATGTAACTGTTATTCTGATAATATGATATATCTCCGTTACTACTTTTTGACAATAGGTTAAATAAAGGCAATTTGAGTAAAAGATAAATCAATAAACTGTAACATGTAGACTGTAGTGTAGACTTAAATTTGTACACCATAAAAAGTTTAATATGGACGGATCTAATAATTCTGTAAAATCTTTAAATGTACGCACGTTATATGTTGGTCTTTTGTTTTAAAAAATAGATACCAAGGGTGAGAAATTGTGTCAAAAACAAGTATGTAGATG
>DWEM01002107.1:0-12671 GCA_018245935.1 Agara belti belti
ATCTTTAAAACTACGCAACGGATTTTGATGTGGTTTTTTTAAATAGATAGAGTGATTGAAGAGGAAGGTTTATATGTGTAATAACATAGCTATATCACTATATATGTAGTGATACGTCGAGTCGAACTAAACACATTTTGCGCGTCGCGTTGTTATCAAGATCTGAGCGTACACAGCGACAGACGACGTAGGGCGATTTTGTTTTGTACTATGTAGCGATGGCCTAAATCCCTCTCACGATGAGAGGAGACCCGGTCCAGCAGTGGACTAACGAGAAAAGGGTCGGGAAAAAAAAAAATACGATAGTGACGTTCGCCCGAACACAGTCCCGCGCTCACCGCCCGCCGGCGCCGCGTCTGTTCGCAGAGGACATGAAGAAGGTGTACTTGATCGTGTACAACCTGTTCCAGTTCGTCGGCTACACGTACGCGCTGGCCGTGACGTGCGCGCGCTACGCGCGGCACGGCCAGCTGTCCGTAGCCGACACGTACGATCACGTCGGGCCCGCGATGAAGTTCCTCCAGCTGCTGCAGTATCTCGAAGTGATGCACCCGATGTTCGGGTACACTAAGGTGAGACCTTTGTTGTTTGTTTAAAAGGAGTGCTGGGAGTTTCTTTTTCACCGGCTCTGTCTCCCAAGGGGCACACGAAGCCGAAGTAATTGTGATGACGAAAACATGACCTTCGTTGAGCGTATGTGTGTACCTTATAATGAATAAAACAATTTGAATTTGAGACATCGCCAATACTGGGCCGAGTCTCGCGTGGATCCCGTGGCAGTTTCCGGACAGAGCGGCCTATAGCCGCCCCATAGCCTTCCTCTAGCGTCCAGTGAAAGTCCCGTTGAAATCGGTTCGGCCTTTCCCGAGATTGGCCCGGACACGCGGAAAGGCGGGAGGTTTAGAACAGTTGCTTTGTGTTTTGGTATCGCGTGTAAATATATTTTGACATTCGACAAAACACGCTCATTTTGAAATCACACACACAGACACTTCAATTTTATTTATATGCATATGTATAACTCGACCACGTGCGCCATCCGAAACGCTTACTCCGCGAGTTTAAACTCTGACCTTTGAACGCCCACGACATATACACTGAAAGTTCGCTTATTAGCGGTTTTTGTATTCGCGGCATTTTTACGAAAACTGAATGCAAAAAAAAATTACTGCTTTATATCGTATGTGTATGTATGTATGTATGTATTGTGTATCTTTATCAGCTGTCCGGTAACCATAACAAAAGCGTATAATTGTTTATTTTGAAATCGATGTGTCAAAAGAAAAAATTTTTTTTTCGACCCTTTGATGTCTGTTTACTGTGAATGTATTGCCATAACTATCCGTTCGCTCGCAGGGCGGAGTCCTGTTCCCGTTCCTGCAGGTGAGCGGGCGGGCGTTCATCCTGTTCGCTATGATCGAGGCCGAGCCCCGGATGCAGACGAAGCCGGTCGTGTTCTACCTGTTCCTAGTATGGACCATCATCGAAGTTGTCAGGTGAAATTCGATTGTCTGAAGAGTACAGAATTGAAAAAAAAATCTGGCTGAAAATAAATTTTGTGGACACAAAAAAGCACAAAAAAAAAATTATCCTCCTGTTACCCACCTTTATGGTAGCGATTTTGGTTCTTTTTTTGCTATTGTATTTTTTTTGCCTCTATTTTTCTCTCAAATTTAAATAGGCAAGTGTTTAAGCAGTCAATAAAAGAATTTTCCAAATCTGTCAATAAATGACGCAGTTCTGGGGTAACGAATATGAAAAAATGTAACCTAATTGAGAACCTTTTCCTTTATTTAAGTGGATTAAAAAGTTTTCATTGTTACACAGTCATTGTCAGTTGTTATTGTGTACAGCAGTAAAAAGAAAACAGATTAACATGAAGTAACATTTAAACTTGTCAAAATGTATGTAATATATGTATGTTTGTTATGCAGATAAATATGGAGTTTCAAATTTCAGGTACCCATTCTACATATCGCAGATATACAAAAAGGAGATATACATTCTCACTTGGCTGCGCTACACCCTCTGGATCCCCCTGTACCCCCTGGGCATCCTCTGCGAGTCCATCATCATCCTGCGCAACATTCCCTACTTCGAGGAGACCCAGAGGTTCTCGGTGTCACTACCCAACGAGTACAACTTCTCCTTCTACCTGCCCACCTTCATGAGGATCTATTTGCTGGTGCTGACCATCCCGGGGATGTTCTTCCTCATGGGCCACATGCACAGACTCAGGACGGCGAAGCTGCGGACCAAGATTGTAATTAAGAAGTCCAAATAAACCTCATCGTCTTAGAGATAAGTGTGAAGCTAGCTTACGTAGGTGTAACGCTATCCCAATTAAAGCCGTTTAGAAAAATGTATTAGTCATGCAAATTACTGAATTGAGCAAAATGTTACTTCACATTAATCAGCGAAGGTGGTATATGATGGATATTTCTCGAAGCAAGATCCATAACGCGAGTTACTAACGGAGCTGAAGGGTACAAATCGTCACGTAAGGAAACAACGTTATGCCTGTCATGTGCAACAAAATATGCAGATTACAGACATAGGGAGAAAGTCGCAAGGAGGAGCATAACGCTTTTTTCTTATGTGACGAAATAAATATAAACAATCAAAACGTCCATATCGAAGTACATTCGGAGTTGGAGAGTAAGGTATGTATGGACTGACTGACCGGATACTTATTTTGTATCGAAGATAGAAACTACACAAGCAGGTGGGTACTATAGCTTCACTACAACGCCCATAGACAACTGCAACCGGCTTTGGATAGGACCGGTAATATATTAGTTTTATTTAGTCACAATGGATTTTCTCAAACTAACGCCTGATAATATTAATTAGCAAACGAATTGTAAAATAAATATCGTGACTGTTTAGCACGCCACCTGGTGTAGAGACATTGAAGCTAATATCTACTGTGACTACCCTCACGTGCAAAAAAATTGTATCCAAAGTAAAAAGGCTAACATATACGCTTGCAAATTGACTTACCACCAGATTGAATTTTATTATAGTACATATTTGTAATTTAGAAACAAATTCTGTCAGTCAAGTGCAAGTGAACCTGCTTGGAGCCCTACCGCCGCCCATGAGTTGTCGCTGAAAGATTTGTAATTATATTTCATTGTAATAGCATTTAAAGGCAATAAAAACTTCATGGAGAAAAATATTAAGTTTTAATATTCAAATACATACTTGTAATTACCAAAGAATTAAATAATAATTTAAAATGTTACCGCAGTTGTATAATCTGTTATTGCTTTCAATTTGTATGTATTTACGTATTTCAATTTGTGTTGTATTTATTATACAATTAATTTTAAAATATTCAAATGCACAGTACATATTATTAAATTATGTCATTATTTGGATTAAAAAATCATTATGGACTCACGGTGTTGGTTTTGTTGGTTAAGGTGCATTATTATGATATGTAGCTGTACGAATTGTTATTGTTTCCTGTTTATATGTTACAAATTGATTTAATTATTTTTGTATGCGTCATGTCAAATTCATAATAAATAAGATGTTTTTTTAATCTGTTTCATTCATTCTTTTGACTACAATAAAATGATTGTCAGATATATTATTATTACTCGGGTTGTTGCTAGAAAAATTGTCAAGACTACCACAAAAATGGTTCCAACCCTAATTTAACTTTGAAACTGCACAGGCATATATAAAGCATATTATTTGCTTTAGAAACGGAAAAATATTGTATTTTTTTCAATTTGTTTAGTAGATGCATGACCATTCAAGGTAAAATAAATATATGCTATTACTTCGTCCAATTTCTTTATTCATAACAACTACATATATTAACAAGGCGATCAGATTTTACAATCTTGTCTGTATGTTCTAGCCATCACACCTCACAGAATTATTTCACTAACCTCATCTTTTGTTATTGTTTCCGAAGCTTTACACTATGTCGTTAAAAGCAACCAAACTGTTATATTACCATCAAGCACCTCAAATACACAGTAAATTGAGTGGACAAGTTTATACATCAGACGAATGAGATATTCAAATAAATTTTTTTTTAGTGCAATCTACTTCCCTAACAGAGATCTCAAATTATCACTGATGTTTTAGCATAACTATGTGTAATAAAATAAGGTTATCATTATATGACAGTTTGGTTACAATTTAAAGCGAAATATTTAAGAACGCAATTTAAGATAAGCCCTCTTGAACCATTCAGACGGAGCACTGTGAGCATAGTACTCGTGGAAGATTGGTTCCACCAGAGTGTCGGGGGGCAAAAGCTTGTATACCTTCTCCCCATAGTAGGTACCGACCTGCAAAACAATTGTTATATATTTTTAAAAAAATTGTCATCTATTCCAGGGCTGGAGACAGATTAAAAAGTTTTAGGCCATAGTCTACCACACTGGTCAGTTATAAATAGGTAGACTTCACACGGCTTAAAGGACATTACAGAACACTAGTGTGCCGGTTTGGCGCGATATTGAACCTTAATAGCCAGAACATAAGTTACAGCTAGGAAAAATGTTTGAATGAAAAACATCATTACCTCCCATCCGGGCACATCACGCATCAGCTCGATCTCCGCATCGCGATTCCTACGCAGTTGCTTCAAGTATTCTCTGTCCCTCTCCGCCAGCAGCATTGGATATATAGCCATTTTGGCTGATCGCATTTCCACCTCATTCTTCTGGATTTTTTTTTGGGTGATACTGAACAGATAAGCCGAGACCGCGGTCACGCCGAGATAGCCCGCGAACAATGCATATCCTATCCACATAACAAGTTTTTAATTTAACAATAGATTAAAATACCCATAAATGTAAAGGAATTAATATATTGCCGTAGGACTTGACATAACTATTGTTTTCGATATCATAATATATATGGATGGAGAAAATCTTAATTTTTTTAAAGAAAATATTATGAAATTGAAAATACAAGGAATATTATCAAATACAAAATACATAAACAGATAACCTAACCTAAGGTTACATAATATGTTTATGATAATAATTTGAATATATATAATATATACGTACCACTAAAGTATTGCTTAGCCGGGATTCTTTTATATGGAATTGGTTTATACCCTCCTGGAGGAGGCAAATCTTGTTTCCTAGCTATCTGACAAGCCTCGGCCATTTTTCGTTTTTCGACCAATGACAAAGATTTGACAAGTTTGACACCTTCAACACTGTTTTTTAAAGGACCGCGTTTTGTTTCTACTTATTTAACTGTGGCAAACCAAATTATGTTCAAATATATTAATTTATTTCCTTAGCAACGGTCGCCGCCAATTTGTTATTAATTTTGCTGTAAAAGTTCCAAAAAATGGATCCTGATACCAGTGATGAAGGCGTGCAAGCCGATATCCCCGAACCTACTAATGAAGAACCAGAAGTAAAGATCAGACCCATTGAACGAATAAAACTTCACCCAAAAGCACCCATAGAACCGTCTGCTTACGGGAAAGGAAAAAATTTTAGCCGTCCTTGGATTTTACAAGATGGTCGAGAGGTTCCCGCTAAAGGAAGCGAAATGCGTGATAACTTTAGAGTCCCTAGGAAACCCAAGCATAATGAAGGTATACCTAAGAAATTGTTTTTCAATATGCAGTAGGCAATATGATCCATAAAAATAATATTTATTTTAACTATCAGGTATAAGAAAGCGGATGATGACTGATTTCTTTTGGGAGCAAATGTTGGACGAAGTAATAGAAGAGTTAGCGACATCACAGCCGGTCGAAGAGTATTGTTCAGAATATGAATCAAACTTCGTAAAGGATCAATTCGAACCTCGGAACTTGGAAGTCACCGCTGATAAAAATGTAAGTAAAGCTTGGACTGACGGAAATCAGTATTAGATATTTAATTCAATCTTTTCAAAAACTTTAAGGGTTTACACACCCGTTGAATGGTTTAAATAAAAGGCCTAAATGTAATTGACTTATATAAAAGCAATTTTATTTTTACATTTATTTATAGATGCATCTAAAGTACCCATTGTATGGCACTGGATCCAGCGCAATAACGTATTACAGCGAAACTGTAAAAAAGACTGGACCTGTAAGTATGACTATGTTCTGGTAATCAGGTAATGATAAATTATTATTTTGCAATAAAATAACCAATTACAAAAAATGTGATAAGCCTCATTACACCATACCTATACATTAATTTTTATTTTGTTTGATATATGTTTGGCCATTGTTGCTAGCTTTAAAAAAGTGATTTCAATAAAAATATTACGTAACATCTTTCAGGGAGAGATTTTAGAAAAATTTCGAAGATGTCAATACTTCACCAAACCAATGGAGGAGAGACTGGATGTCGGCTGGGTTTTGTAGATTCTAACTTTTTTCTGGTATTTGTTGAATTTTTTTTGGAAATAAAGCTTACGTCACTGATATCATGCGAGTTGAATCTTTAAAGATACCTAAGTCTGATTACTTTATCACGATCCTTAAATGATGACTAAGTAACTTAATGGGGTTGGTACTAGAGATCTTAACATACATATTGCACCAGAAATAGACTAAGTTTTTACAACAATTTATCCTGCGTAAATATCCTTGATATTTTAAGGGTTAAAGAAAACTTTTTTCAAATAGCGAATTGTTTATGCGTTTAATAATTTAATGCCAATATGTAATGCAACAACCAAACAAAAATTTCTAAATGGGCTTAAAAAAGCAAATCTTCGTCGTCCCAGTAATGCGGGTAACATATTGGCTTGTAGTCCCCTCCTGGCTCCGAGGACGACAGCGGTTCACTAAGCAACTTATCGGTCAGGCATTCCAGAGATTGCGCGGTAGAGATTGGATTGTCGGGAGAGGTATCTGGGGAAACAGCTTATATTCTTATTATCGTATTGTCATTCCGATGTATATCCAAAGAGTGGAACGCCCCCTCTCGGCGTCCGTTTTTCCTGATAGATGAAACTTGAGGTTACTAAAAACAGGAGTGACTAGGTACTTTCTAGGATCGCATGCTACATCATATACGGCACCACACTTACCATCAGGCGAGTTAGCAGTCAGACCCAAGCCTATTGTACAATACAAAAAAGTACATTTCAGTTAGCAACTGATAGAGAATAATGAATGTCTCAACAATTAATTAATGTTTCGGAAACCGTCTTTCCATTTTATTATTTTACTATTGTATTGTGCTCTTTTGGGGTAAATAAAGCCCGGGAATAAATGCTTTTTTTTCTTCCTTCTTGCTTTCAAACCATGATACCTCAAATATCGTACATTACCATGACTGGCCTGTTGGTGTAATGGTAAATAATTACTATTACCACCCAGGATAAATATTTATGTGATGAGTATTTTTTCTGGTTCTCGTTCTGGCACATGGAAAATCATTACAAGTACCTTCTTTTGTGCTTTCCATAGTACAAGCTGTCTTATTTGGAGATGACCATTTGCGAATTGTACAAAGATTATAGATTATTTAATGGATTATTAAATCAAAATTCATACCGTTAGATTCACCATTGCCACCGGTTTTACAATTGTCGGGATGAATATTACCCAAAAACCTCCCGATATTTTTCTTCGCTTTTACCATTTTCAAACGATGAAACTCCTCTCTCTCCTAACAGTTAATATTTGAATTATTCACAAAAGTATTCAATTAAGCGAATCATCTATATGATCATTGAAATGATTGTAATAATTAATTGAGTGTAATAAGTGATAATAAATAATTATGATAATTTTAAATGCATTTCTTAAATTTGTACGCCGTAACAGGCAAAATGTGGATTGAACTTATAATTGTGTAAAATCTTTAATTGTACCCATATTTGTGCTAATAAACGCCTCTGTCTTTCTTTGAATAAATATATTTACCCTTTCATCCATTTCCATTAAAATGTAGGATTCGGTGTTCCTCAATTTAGGTATTATAACTTTTTCGATGCCGTTCACTTTTCTGGAAATCATATTAAAAACCAACTACGTGTTATATGTTAATACTTACTGTTACGTATATTAAATTCATGACAATTATTATTGTCCAAGATAACAGTGAATATGCAATTTTTAGGCATATATGAAAATATACCATGAATGTATGTAATAGTTTAAGAAAATTCTTTGGGTAAAGCAATATAACAACCTAACCTTAAGGTGACTCTAATAGCTTCGTCAAGCAAATAGCAAGTGTTTCTCAAAGAGGCGAACTTGATCAAAATGCGTATGGCTTCTCGGAACGCTTTCTTAGTCTCGCCGGTCCGGTGACCACCGGCACCGAGCCCCGCGTACCGCATGCAGTCAGTGGTGCTCAAATCTTCTACCGCTTGCAACGATATGGTTGACACACCAGAAATATTTTCCGGTACTCGCTGTACTCGAATTTGAGCCTATGGTAATATGTGTAAAAGTTTTAGGTAAGCTGGTAGCGTCAAGAATATTTGTAGAGCAGGTTTGCCAAAAATGTCAAATGTCAAGTTTACATATATAAATTAGCTTGAGAAGTGTTCCTTATTTTGTAGACTGTTAATTAATGCAATCAATATCAACGTACTTATGGCAACCCGATAAGATAAATGACAATAAGGCATATGTAAAATATTGCAAGTTATAAAAATAACATGGCAGTAGTGTTGCCATAACAAAAAAAGAGTATTAAAATAGCAATGCGGATAAAATCATGCCGAGCACAGTATTGTTCGGTCGTTCTATACCTCACAGCTACGTTTCCATCAAATCACCGAGCATTGGAATAGGTGCATATATTTGAATCGTTTCGACACTATCAAATACGTTACTTATCATGACGAACAATAAATAACAGAGTAACTATGTTGAACTTTCAATTAAACGCACCTCGTCGACGTTTTCGAGAATCAAAGCGTTCGATTCACCGTTGGTGAATTTGATGGCGGCGAGCGAGATATAAGCCTCCTTCAACGTATGGCCCATCATCGCCTGCGTCATGGCCAGCTCCGCGGTGGCCTGCCTCCCGCGCATGCGGAGAGCTTCGGCCTTGCGCTTCAGGAGCTGATAACCGCGATTGACCTTCTCCTCGCGATGCTTTATCTCTCTCAACATGAAAAGCGACGCGGTCACTGGATACCGGTTTTCAGAATTCATTATTTACACCGCTCTTGCTATCTTTTATATGAGAAACAGGAGCTAAGATACGAATGTCAAATTGTTCTCCATTTCGAAATTTGACACAATTCAATGAGCGAAATGAATGAGGTTTTTTAATTTTTATTTTCGTTTGTTATATTACAGGCCGTGTATGGTGTGGGACAGAGTAGGTTGATTAGTGCAATAATTACTATCACTCTTATATACATATAAAATAAAATGTTTTCTATACATTGCTACGATAATTAACATCTCTCGTTTATTTCTATACATTTCACAAATGTAATTTACTGTTATTTCTAAAGCAGTCTCTCGAACGTCAACCCTATTAGCTCAAACCTTTGCAGATTTGTGTATCTATGTCGTAGCTATATTATCATATTTACGAATACAGTGTCACTTCCACTTAAATATAAACATTTCACTCATTAACAATACGGTTATATGAATACTGAGGCAGTTCCATTGTCTGCATAGAGTTCAAGATGCTCTACGGAATAAGCTCAAAGGTCCGCGTACACTTAAAAGTTTTTCACGCTTTCACTTACTCTTCAGCATCTTCTAGAATGTCCTGCATGTCTCAACTGTCCTGCCAATAATTATAGTTCCCAGACGGAGGGGGCACGGGGATCGGGGTCCCGTTGGGAGGGATCTGGCCCGGGCCGTACGGCGAGCCCTGCGGGGAGCCATAGCGCGGCCTGAACCAAGGCCTACTCGTGTACTGATAGTTGTTACTGGCGTACGCCGCCAGGTTTTGTCCGGTGGCGTTCGGATACGGGTTTTGAGTGGGGGGGAACGCAATGTTTGGCATGTTTGGCAAAGTTACGGGATACGCTTGGTTCGGCACCGGTGTAGTAGTGGGCGAGTAGCTCGCCTGTGATGAGTTCTGGGAGCTGGGCGTTGCGGCTTGCCCGTAGGTCTGGTTGGAAGCTTGGCTCGATCCGTTCGTGGGATTGTAGCTCGGCGGCTGCGTGGTCGTCGCCTGGCTGACGCTGTAAGCTTGAGTCTGCGAGTTACTGCCATTGCTGGTGCCGTATGTTTGTTGCGCCACTGACTGATTCGCGGTCGTGAACCCCGCAGTCGGAGTCGGGCTGTCCTCGCCAGTGAAAGTTTGCTGTCCATTGTTCTGAACGGTGGTCGCGCTGGATAATGAGAACCCGGAATCTTGAGATGATGAAATGTAATTTGTCTGGCTGGATGTTCCACTTGTACTCTCGCTGTCCGTTGACGTGGATGTCTGACCGCTGCCGTTGGGTGGAGTGCCGCTGGTCGCCGGATTCGCCGGTAAAGTGTACTGAACATTCTGATTAGCAGCAGGCATGGTGATAGTGCCTGAATTCGCTTGCATCATATACTGAGGCGGCATTCCGGCGTACTGAGTAGTCGGTGTTATGTACGTCGAATTTTGCTGGAGCAGCTGGTGGATTTGCTGCTGCTGGCTCACGGGGATCGTTTGAGCGGCCATTGGAGACGACGGCGGCGCTTGCACTATTGGTATTGTACCGGCTACGGATAGATTCGTATTGGTCAGCTGTTGGCCGGCCAACGCTGCGTTGAGCTGTTGAGCGGAAAGTTGTGCGTTCAGGTTGATCCCTGCTGGCATGTATTGGGAGTTCTGCTGCATATTCATGTTCATTAGTGGCACGTTGTACTGAACGCCGCCGGGCACGCCGAGCTGGTTGGGTTGCATCACCGTCACATTCTGCCCCGGCTGCAGCATCTGCTGCCCGAGCAATCCAGGAGGCAATCCGCCTTGCATCAAACTGGGATGGTTCGCCGGAATCATGTACACTTGACTGTTCGGCTGGCCAATGACCGTAGGCATCTGGCTTATGTTCAGTGGATTCTGCAGCACGGTCATCCCTGGCGGGACTGTTATCATTTGCACGTTCTGCCCGGTGCTCTGCAGTTTGCTCGTGGTCAGCTCTTGTTTCTGGCCCTCCTTGCCTGGTTGTATTTGTATCGAGTTCCTGTCTATCTGCTTTATGTACATACCTTCGTGAGTCATCCCCGAAGCAGAGACGCTAGAAAGAAAATTAGACATTATTTATTAATACTTTATTTTACGTTATACATATTTATTTATCCCAAAAAACAGAAGGTCCCTGTGTCTTACAACAAAAAAAATTGCCATATGTAATTCTTCCCTAACGTTCTAGATGACGCTATAACTATTATAAGAGTCGCTATAACCTCTACGTGGTATAAACCAAAGTCGCAAGTACGCAACGGATTTTAATGGGATTTTCATCAATAGACAGGAAAGAATAGGAAAATGTGTAACTCTGTCTGTCCGTGTGTTTGTTACTCTATCACGGCCGAACCGCTTGGCCAATTGGCATGAAATTTTGTTTGGAAATAGTTCAAAGCCTGGGAATGAACACTGGAGTTTTATTATTCCTACGGGTTCGAAATCTATGCGAGCACAGCTTGTCCGATATAAAAGGAGTTCACTAACTTAGTTTGTTGGCCGGACGACACGTGGATGATGGTGCCGTGAGCTGGATTGATCTTCATCCCCATGGTAACAACAGCATTTTCCCTAGCTGTATTTGAATCAAATTTATAGTAATCAATTGTACATACACACAACACATCGCAATTTTTGTACCGTGACAAAACATCATAAATTTTGAATTTACGCATTTTACGCTCATTGCAGTTGCTAATAGACGCAATTACGCTATTTATGTGTACGCAAAGAAAATAATAGCTAAATTATATTATAATAAACACTTCAAAGCTACGATGACAACAACGCAATTCTGTTAACAGGAAATCAGGATCATACATGACAACGGATAGTAATATAATAATGGTATGTATAGTCGTAATTTACCAAAGTAGAATTGAATATGAGACGGCACATCTGTGGAGAGAGTAACAGTAAATTCACCAGCGGGCGCCACTAAACTCTTGCAGGTTGGTTATGAAAACAAATATTTAAAAAACGTCTACCCGAAGCTCAATGACCCTAACGACTCGCGAAATAATCTGTGCTACGACGAACCTGCGTAAAATAATCCATATTAAACAAGATAAACAATACCATGCCGTTTAACGTTTAATAAGCTAAAATTGGTAGCTAATTACAATTACTATTTATTGGTATCCTCCGCACACATTTTACCTGTAAATGAAAAAAGCTTAAGAAGGTAATACCGGTGTCAAAACTTTTAAAACGTGAGCTGCAATAGAGGGAAAATTAAAATAGGTAGATTTTAAAAGATATATGGCAACCCAGCGTATTGACAGTTTAGCAGGACATGCTAATGACAATCGTAAGTTGTGAAAAATAATTAAAACGCATAATAAGAACGGTTATCGTTGGAATGGACGAAATTACTCGGGAAAAATGATATCAGGTATCTGTGGAAGAAATTCAACAAATAAACAATTCGTTTCCGCTTCTCAATCGCGCTGCGATCAAATCTCCGTCGAACGAAGCAGCTGCTGTACATATTAAAATATATGCTGTACCAAAGATTAAAAAAAGATAAGAGGTTAATAATTAGCGGGAAGATTAAATATGTTACACGCTCACTGGCAAATGTTGTCG
>DWEM01002108.1:0-12669 GCA_018245935.1 Agara belti belti
CTTATTACCTAGACGAGACTGCTAGTTCATAGAGGTAACTAGAAAATTTGATAAAACAACCGTTTCACAACAGACTTTAGCATTTATATTAGTAATCTTAATCTCGATCTCATAATTTCACGTTTCAAATTTTGTGTTTATGAATGCACTTTTGACTACCACGAATCCCAATTTTAATTCGTTATCTTGAGTAGGTAATTCATTAAAAATGTCACTCAAGACACTGCTGCAGAATTGGCATCCATTTACATCTCAACGGTTTTATTTGCGACGCAAAAAACCTCGAAGCTCTATTGCAGGTATCAACCTTAGCCCTGTTTTTATATTCATGTTTTTGACGAGATTAAAATTGAAAAATTTTAAATTTGATTTTTTAATATAACAGGAAAACATAACAACTCTTTTTAAAAATGTTCACCTAAATCTGAACTTTACCTTGTTTGGAATTAATTCAACCAGTAGGTAAGCTTGATTTAAATAAGGAACTTACATGCTATAAACGATGATAAATACAATACCTTATATTGCGAGTATATACCTACTTTCTATCGCAAATTGTTAAAGAAAGATTTAACACGCACCGCTCTGCTGGTAAAACAACATCGGGGTAATACTGTAAGGATACTGCTATTTGCTATTGATTTTTTAAGGATATAGTACTATTTTTAATGATATAGTATAGTACTAGTTACTAATGATATAGAAATACTAAGTAGTCTAACGCCAAAAAAACAATATGCAAACAACAATAAAATGGGAAACTTATTACTGCGCTTCAGATCTCACTCATACTTAATGCACTCGCTTTCAAGGTAAAAGTTTCTAATTGTTATTATTACTAACATTTATATACCTACGTATATTTTGATTTACTCGTTTTTCATAAATATAACTACGGTGTTCTCGTAAGTTTACCTTTTGTGTTGTAACAAGGATTATACGAACGTATAAAATAGAAATAGGCTAATTTAATTCATTATGTAACGTAATTTAGTATGAAACCGAATCATATCGACGTTTCATAGCATAAAATAGGCGTGTTTACCGATTTGTAAATGTATTGCCACTTAAATATGTACTTACCTACTGTATTCAATGTAATACTACTGTATTCAAAACCTTGTATATTTAAAATTAGTTACAAATCTTGATCAGATGATATTTGCAAGTTAGAAGGGCGGAGGTAAATTTGGTATAATGACACCGATTTCAAGAGGCAGCAAGTGGATGAGATTTTTATCGCTATCTGTGGCTACCTGCTAACTTTTTATCGTGAATCATACGTAAACATCGGAACGGCAGTCGTTAGTGATACAAAGCCAGCCTTAAAAGCCCCGTTGCAACGCGTCGTGACTGTTCCCTGCGTCCTTCAAACGGAAAAAACGACCGACATTAGTAATTAATCTTCTACCAATAGCTCCTTCACTTCAACACAATAATAACTCATATTTATAATTCACTGCATCGAAATAAAACTTCGTCTTAAATACCTGTTCGAAATTTTTATCATACATGAATCAACCATGAAATTGACGGGAATTTTATGTCGATAAAGATCGAGGAAAAACTTTAAAATTCTACGCGGTTTTAAATTTGAGAACTAAATCATATCTTTTAGGTATTATGTATAAAACAAGATTGAAATAAAAATCTATTTCTGTTTTAATTACTGCTCCGATAAACAACACACTTGTCGACTTGAAATGGTATTGACTATAAATAATTAGTTCTGTAACAGTGTTTATAAATCAGCAGTAGGTGTTAGTAGGTTCTTAAAGTAGGTATAAGTATACGCCTGCAATTTCATAGTCGGTTGGCTGACTGGTGACTGTTACATCCACATTATGGCTATTGTGTGATCCCAGCGCTGGGCGAGCCATGACTAACATCGTTCTCCAGCACCACAGGTCCATAAAGATGCACTAATGATATATAATAATGAACACCAATAAAAAAAATAATATTGCATTTCTTTATACCTTTTTATTAATTAATTATATTATCTATAAAATAAACTACCAAGTTCTGGGTTAAAAGTAATTACCAATTCTTATTGAGGAACCTTATCACTAATATATTTAATCTACATCATTCTTGAACGCCATTGGCCGAACTGCCTTACAAAAAACGTCATAATCATACATACAAATGCACACAAATAGTTTATGGGTCGGAAAGTGCCATAGGCTACCTTTCATAGACAGAAAAAAAACTAACGGAATAAACCGTAACAACAAAAAGACTTTTAGGCAGTATTTTCTTCCCTACGATACATGATTTAAAAACTCGCAAAACAATTTGTTTCTATTAGAAGTAAAACGTATTTAGTTGTTCCTTAGGATTATAGATGGGTTTGGTCAGTTCGACTGATGAAAACGCAACTTAGAAACGTTAATTCCTTCGTTCTTCGGTGTACGATTACTCGACAGTCCGCTGCGATAAAATAAAGCAGTCCGTACTTCCTTACGCAGCAGTTCTGTATCGATCCCTTAACGCGACAGAGACGCGCGCGGTTCACAGAAGCCCCTCCATTTCCTTCATGAACTGCATGTAGGCGTCGTCCTTGGTGGGGGCGGCGCGCGGCACGGCGGGTGCGCGCGGCGCCGGCCGGCCCTCCGCCTTGCCCTTCTTGTCCTCGCGCTTCACGCGCAGCGCCGACGGCACGAAGCGCGTCACGTCCGCCGACAGATTCCGGATCTGCGGCTTCGCGGTTATCGTTGCACCTGCGAGCGAACGGTTATGTTATTTATTTATTTAACAATTCATATACATTCATTCGTCTGTATGTCTACCGCTCACCTTGCGGGCCGTCCTTTTTTGATATAAGTTGGGGCGCAGCCGTCAGCACGGACACGTGAGGGAGCGGGGGCGGACCTAACGGCCGAAGCAGCCGCGGTGGGGCTCCCGGCGGGGGACCCGGCGGTCGCAGAACTCCTCTGGTGGGAAGACCTGGAGGAGGACCGGGCGGTAGGCCGGGCGGCGCGCCCGGTGGAGGCCCGGGAGGCACGCCGGGCGGAGGTCCGAGCGGTACTCCGGGCGGGGGCCCAGGAGGAACACCCGGGGGCACTCCGGGCGGCAAACCCGGTGGAATGCCCGTAAGAACACCGAGCGGCCCGCGCATGATCGGTGGACGCATTCCTGCAAAATCGGCAACATGAAAAAGTTTGTTATCATTTCGACGTCAGGGAGATATAATTATAAAAATTAAATCGTACTTCTGTGCTTGTTACATTATTTCTGTCTAAATGACATTAAACTGGCGGAAGTAACAATGATATTACAATATACAGCTGGAGTTAGTATGAAATACATATTTATTATATATTATACCCGGGGGCAGCAGCGGAGGCGGCATCTGTCTCAGTTCCGCGCCGGGCGGCTCCAGGGTGAAGTCCTGATGGTGGTGCGCGAGGTGCGCTAGGTGCGGGTGATGCGGGAGGTGCGCGGGGTGCGCGGGGTGCGCGGGGTGCGCGGGGTGCGCGGGGTGCGCGACGTGCGGGGGGTGCGCGGGCAGCGCGAGGTGCACGGCGTGGTGCGCGCCGTCGCCCTCGCTGTCCGAGTCGCTGTCGCGGCCGCCGCCCGCACGCTTAAGCGCTGTCAAACTACATACCGCCAGAAATAAATATATTTTAGTCGAACTAATACTCGACTATATATGAACATAATTAGAAGCACTCAATTCATCATATTACAGGTAACCATAATTAACACATCTTTAGAATACGCAACAACTACTCTCCTTTTCCCGCCTAAAACCGAACTGTTAGACGCGGCGCCCTCGCGTTCCTCGCTCTCTTCCCTCCATCGGCCGTCTCACTCTACCTGTGACGTCACATCCTAAGCCCCGCGCTCACATAGTCTGTACGACTAAAATATATATATTTTTTTGTTATAACGAGAGAGTAGCAAACGAGCAGGCAGCGGACACGAGAGGCCACTGTCGCCCATGAACATCTGCAACCGACCTCTAATAGGGCTATAACAATGGGATTGCCAATGTGATCTTAGGACAGTATGAGTGCAGTTATTATTTGTTAGTATCCACCCTATCAGAGGTCGGTCACAGATGCGTTGCTACTCATGAGCTATGAAACAGGTTCTACCATTTCTCAAGTATGTAGATCCAATTTTAACGAATCAGGACTAATTGAGTCAGAAAATCAATTTTTGAAAATCGCGGTTGCATTCGAATTATTAAAACATAAGAGAAGCTTTTGGATAAGGGTTGCCCCTAACAACAATTATATTTGGAATCATCATGGTTTGTTGTAAAAATATTTTCTAATCATATTTCGATCAGACCCAACTTCATAGGAATTGCAGAGCAACACAAATCTGCTAAATCAGTTTTAAAAACAAACTAAAACTGCAAAAAAATAACTACAATGTCAACATAGAGAAATTCAGAATGACTTATTTTTGGCTTTCAACTATATGTAGGTATCTAATGAATTGAGTACATATACTAAATACACACAATAAACTATACCTAATACATTTTTGGTGCAATTAAGTGTATAAAATATCTGATTTTAAAAAACTAACATTGGACTAGAACCATCTTATATGAGTGGTTTAAATTCCAACCTAGACTAAAACTCAACCCACAATGCAACTCAATTACCACAAACATGCACAGCTACTACTGTATTATGCTATGCAATATATCTCATGTTATTTTAACAAAACAAATTAATATTCTAACGCTTTTCATATCACAAGCACATAAATTTCAATATATGAATGCAGCCAACTATCTACTATATCTTACAAAATAATAACAATATATATACAATATCAAATGAAAAAATTTAAAACATGAACAATTATCAAAATTGTAACAACTACAACAACACAACCAGAGTGAGACTGTCCTTGATTTTTGAAAATAGATACACAAAATAAGATGAAGTTTCGCTAAGTATTCGTATTCCATAAGAATATGTACTAAAAATACTTCAACAGATTTATAGTAGTATGTCATGGTCCCATTTGAATTAAATTATTGTCATCAGGCAACAACCAATGAATGCATGTCTGAGTTGGAAATAACACAACCGTCGACGCTTAGCGACTTCTGATCTGAAGGAATATAACAAACATAATACACATAATATACTTGTACTAAAGACATACCTTTTCATATCCACCGGTAGGCTAGAAACGATAACATTAATATGCAATTTTGTTATACTCTTTACATCACTACTTTACAATTAAAATAAACATTTTAATACTATTTTTAGCAAAATCATTGAATTGAGAGTTAACATGACCATGAGGATGGTTCTAATGATTGAGAATTTTTGAAAACAATAATGGAAACCACACAATAAAACATAAGTGGAGTGGAATTGTTGATATTGTCATACACATAAAGATCATAGTGATTTTTTTAACCTCCTACTGTTATATGTGGATATTTTCTCCTACTGAGCTGTCACACATCTTTGAGAGCATTTTGGAACACTTCAAGGTGTGCAAGTTTAGTCGCGATGATTTCCTTCGTCATTATAATAGCACATAACTTTGTAAAGCTATAGGTGTGTAGTAGGATTTCAACCCCTGCCCCTGTAGCTCGGGACTAGAATACAGCTGAGGCGTCTCCTGTAGTGAACACCGATTAAGAGGATTCTGGGGTTGTAGGCGGCACGAGTGAGAGCTTTAACCGTCCAAGCGGCGACCCCGGGAAGGACTTTGTAAACACAAACAGTGAGATGAAGTCCCGACAGGAGCCCAACAACAGCGCAGAGGAAGGCTATCTGAGGGTTTTAGTGTGAGATGAATCGCCCATAACCAGATATCTTTCCCAAGACGATTCCTTTTAGTAACCAAAAAAAAGAATTTGAACCCCAGCAGCTAAAATTAACCCACTAGGGTATCATATAAGTTTCTTGAACATATCATATATTTGACTTATTGCCGGACTTATGTATGGAACATAGCACTGAAATAGCTACTACAATAATGTGTCAGTACTGATACCATTATAATGAAATATCATTACAAGATGGATATGATACTTATGATACTTAATGTTCCAATCCAAGCAAATATAATGCAACAAGAACTCCATTAGAACATATTCTGTTGTATTGTTACCTTACACAGTGTTATAGTACAATGGAACAGGGATCATCCGATTTTATTTAATAATATTAAATTATCACAAAAATAGTAAATTTATTTTTACGTCTAACTATTGGTGGGGATATTTTATAGAACGACTCTACATACACACACACATAACTTCAAACACACACACACACACACACACACAGTATGAATATATTCTGCGTTCACCAACCGTGCATTTAAGTCAGCAGCTCTGTCTCTTTCCCTCTTCCTGTGAACCTCTTCCATTTCTTTCATGAAGTCGTCTATGTTCTGGCCGGACAGCGCTAGCATGCGTTGCTGTAACGAGGTCGGTTTGGGTGCATGTGTAGATTGGGGCGGGGAGAGGGGTCGGTCGTGGTGGTCTGCGTCCATCTCCTCGCCGTCCACGTCGTCGTGTTTATGGTTAACTGCCATCGGATGCGAGGGCGGCGGTTGTTGTAAATTAATCTGAAAGACGATTTACAAATAAATGTCAAAAGGATGACGGTGTCCATTTTTTTTACAATCAATTAGTCACACTCTGTTGCGGTACAACTACTGTACTCTGTATACTCAACTCTGTAACCACAATAATTAGGTGTTTGTCAGTTACATATTCCAGTTCAGTCGGAAGATAGTTAAAAAACATGGTTATAAAGAAGTTTTAGCATATTCCTTGGTTGTACAACTATCTTCTTCTTCGTCTGCCTTCTATTCTAAGATTTTCAGGCGGGCTTTATACAACCTTGATATGAAAAAGTAACTGTATGCCTTGAATAAATTAATTTATATGTATGTAATTGAATTTTAAATACATAATTAATGATATTCCTAAGTCACGGGTACTCTCTGTCCTTGATAGTGGTAATTGTGTAGCTACTACAGTTTTGGAAACTATATTTTAAGAAAGAAAGAATATATTTATTCCACCCATTGAATAAAAAAACATTTGCAATCAAATTAAACTAAATAAATAAAATAAACTAAATGCTAAGCGAAAAGGATCATACTCAGCTTCTGCCTGTGCAATCTACAGGCAGCTGATTTACTAAATATTTTAGAAAATTTAAAACACATACAGATTCACCCGGGGGCCCTTCATCCAGCACGTCCGAAAATCGTAAACTCTTCTTCTCCTTGTGACCAGAATCCATACTGACTGCTTCGTGAAGCAACAACTTGTAATTAATGGGCGGCCCTGGTGGTACGCCCGGGGGTTCTATCCCCTTGGGTTTTTCCTGTGGAAATGATAAATTAGTAATCTATTGCAACCATAATAAACAACAGAAAGATACGCACAGATATTGTAAGCGTCTTAGAGTTTAAATCTGTAATGTTTGCATATACATATATGTATATTGTGAAAGTAAATAAATAAATAATTTGTTGTACTGAGTAATTCTTATGTGATACTTTTACTTGCTTACAAAAAATTACTTACTTTATAAACAGAATCCTTTTTTAGAATGGGTCTCACCGGCACCGCTGGCAGCAGTTGGTCCAGTGGCAAGGGTATTTGTGACGGAACATTACCATAAATAAGGTTATCTGGAACCTGAAATGATAATGAGAATTGTCACATCAATGGAAATCAGAATGGTAAATTTGATAAAATTATGAAACTTTAACAGCATATAACAAGAATTAGAACATTTAATGACACATTTATATAGAAATGTTCATTGAATTTATGTAACAAATTTATATTACATCTGCACAATTAAATTTTTTTTTCAATACTACTTTTCTTAATTTGTCGTTGTCATATAAACTGTTTAACACCACATACTTACTGACATAAAACCCGAAAACGAATCTATAATAATCTATGGAAGATATAAAAAATTGGAATGTCATAGGACTAACAAAATGTGAAATAATAGTTTGTTAATTCAATATAGTTAAACAATTTTACCTGCAATGTTGGCAATGGAATTTCATCAACTTGAACCGACTGCGCATGTTTAACAGATTCATAGTAAGATATGAGGTGGGCTCGTCTCTTCTCATACTCCATTTCCTGACGTTTCAAATCCACCCACTTCTCGGGGTCATCTTTATCCTGTAAATAGGAAGTAATTTAAATAAAAACAATTGTATACTCAGTGTTTACATACTACACATGAGGTCTATGCATACTAGATATTTCATAGTTAGCCAAACAAAGAGATAATTACCATCCTACATTAATCGTACTATCAAAAAATCATTGAATAAGAATTCTATATGAGATGACATTTAACAGATCACTTTCTCTTATAACTGAACAGTAAATGTAATCAAGAAAAATATACAAACAACTTCAACAGCCACCTGATGCACGGGGCCTACGAGGGACCCATGATCTGATGCCAAATTAAAGCTAGTGTTGTAGTATCCAGGTCTGGTGAACTATTTACTAAATGAATTTAAAAGAATACATATTTAAAAAGTCAATTTTACACCTACAGAACACAACAACAATAGACCGACAGACAAAACAAATATCTATACTGAACACACAACTATTACTCAACCAAAAAGTCACTTAATTTTCATAATAATTAACTCTGATCAATCGATTGATGGAAAGGGTTCTCCTAAGAATAAAATGAGTTAAGTCTACTAGTGACTAGTACTACTAGTGAGTATCGGCACACTTCACATAGCTTAAAAATACTATACTTACATACATCTTAAGAACCCTATCAAAGGTTTCCCTTAATTTCTTTCTTTTCTCTTTTAGCACTTTTTCGTTAAGAGGTGACGGTTGCAGAACATTAAACTCTGCAATTAAAAATACATTAAATGTAACATAACATTTCAACGATAGTTTGTTGTTCTAATTTGTATTCTTTAAGAAAGCCACAGTTTATTTTATCAGTAATTGTTTCGTAGGGATAATATATGAGAATATAGACAGAGATGTGTATTTCAGTTAGTACCAATGTATTACATTTTCTGTTTACAATTAAAACTATTAGGAAACTTGCCCATTTCATCTATTTTCTGTAATTCTTCTAAAATTTGGGTAGGATCTTTCATTTTCAATACCGCTGCTCTAACCATTTGTCTCTGCCGTTTATTCTTTTTTAGTTCCTTTTTTCTGGCTTCCTTCCCTGTAAAAGCATAGAACATAAAATATTTAGGCATACTTTGATATCATCATCTTATAATTCTTATAAAAATAATACTCACTGGCTTGATCTGTAGGGTTCATGTATTTACCACTTTTAGTGGTATTTATAGAACGTCGCCCCATTCTGATGGCCTTGTAATAACTTATCAAATAAAGTATACAATAATTAAATATCACACCAAATTTTAAATATAAATGAACATTATTTTATTGTATCTAACGCTATAGACAAGACACCAATACCACCATGCCGATGACAGTTTGACAGTTAGACATTTGAGTTTGAAGAGCGCCATTTCTGTAACAGTTTATACTGACCCACAGAGTAAATAACATTAATAAAATCACTTCTTTCTATTTTGTAATTAAATATTTATTAGGTGATAACTGAATTAGGTTGTCTTCACTAATTATCCAGCTTGCATAATAAACTTAAGCTTGAAATCTTACATTCCATAAAATAGTTTTTGTGTTATATACCATATTGTAACCACGTGGCTTACAAAATTTACTTTAAATTCCTTGTTATTTGATAAATGTTATTGTCATTTCATCATGCTAGAGCCCTTATCGAGATAAGCAGAATCTCCAGCATGCAGACATGCCTTCTTCATCTCCTCCATTCATTACTTTTCATACGTACACGACGATTCCGAAGATTCTTAATCACCATAAAAATAAAAATGGCATTATAAATATATTCACATTAAATAAGTAGTACGTATTAGTATAAAAAATATCATGGTGTAATTTTTAATTTCCAAATGAACGTATTATAGAGTAGGTAGCATATAATTTTTTTTCATGTTTCATATGTCACTATGACATTAATATTAATGCTTAACACATTTACCGAACATAATAATACATTATCATTATATATTATATATAAACAAATTGGTCAGTACTGTTTTGTCGGGATTTAAAAAACACAGTTTTATTCAGAAATAAGTACATCGTAGGTTGCTTTGCTCTTAAGTCAATTAATACTTATAACGTTGTAAACATCAGTTTACGACTTTTGTAGAGTCGTGTAGAGTTTCTGTAGATTAACCAATGGCACTTTCGTTTTGATTGTTTCATATGAAGTAGGTACCTACCTAGTACATACTATACACACAAAACGAACATCGTTGTATTTCATTGTTTGTAATCTCAGTTCTTTAGTTTGATTGCCTTACTGATCCTAATCATTTGATTCTAACCTAACCTTTTCGTATCTAAATTGTAAGATCGATTTCTGACAGATATTATGCTACGACATTAAGGTATTGTAAGTCGCATTATTGTGCGCTGTACTCATAAAGCCTGTACCTTAAATTTGTGAACTGACGTGTGTGATAAAGATAATATAAAACATTAAGAATGAACATCTCAAATAAAGTTTCATTTATGCATTTAGTATCGTAACCACATCAAAATTTATTTTCTCGATTATTTAAATGTAAGGGATCAGAAGATGGTTTTTACATTGAGTCATATTTGAAACATCGATTTGTTTCCATAGAGCAGACTAGACATTTCCCCTTCGTAGGTACCCATTAGTCACCGCCTTAGGGCACTACAACCCCTAAACTATAGCAGACAATTTTTCATAATAAAAGAAATACACACTACAAGGGACGTAATGTATAAAGGACGTATGTTTTTGCAACATTTATTACATATTTTATTGCCGAACTCTTAATATAATGCAATGAAAACGTCGCGTTATATGCAATACGTAGGAATAACTCAACGGAGGAAATAATTCAACTTTTAAATTGTTTTTCCTTGGAATTTTTTTGCTCAAATCACCCTGTCGCCCTTACAAAACTTTGTTTCAAACCTATTACGCTAAGGACAGTACAAGGATTTTCAATGATAAATATTAACGTTGTATAACAGACAATTGCAACCGCAATTTATAGTGCTCTTCTTTTTTTACGTAACGAGGGTCGAATCCTTCTAAAGGTACCACGCTTTCTTGGGAAAAATACCAGGTTTATGTGATACTTATACCCACTAAAATCCTCTCCGTGGCTTTCTTCTGCGTTGTTGGCGTCCTCCGTCTCCTTGAGTCGCCTTTTACGACAGACAGGAGAACTATGTTCCTAACGCATTGCAAAGCAACAAAGTATTGAAACAATTACTTTAAGGACCTCATCTGCTTCAATATCCGACAGTTATTAAAATAGGGGTTAGGGCTTTTACAACGGAACAATTTTATTATTTTAATCAGAGCTCGTATTCTGAACAGTTTGCTTCTCGTTAAATGAATATCATTAATCTGGGTTTTTAACCGACTTCAAAAAAGGAGGAGGTTCTCAATTCGTCTGTATTTTTTTACCCATATCGTTTATTATATCAAACTTAGGTATGACTTTTAAATATTTTTTTTTGTTTTGTTCGTCTTTTAACTGACCTTTGTTTACATTAAAGAAATTTCTTAATCTCACTTTTTATAACTATGTCCTCTAGTGCGAAATTGACCTCGATATGTCACAATATGCCGTACATTGAACCAGCGGCTGCTTTCAAGGTTTAAGCCAGCAATAGTCCATGAAAACAGAGGATGACGGTCTTGTTCAATCGCACATAAAATCGTAGTGTCTTTCTCTTCATGTTCAAAATTAAAATATGTATTGCCTGTCTGTGTTTAGAAAGACGTAATACACCTTGTCTTCTTCTAGATGATCACTTAATATATTTCTATTTCTTCTATTTCTATAGATTATAAGTTGTAAACGAACCATCCAAATGTTTCATATTCACCTTGAGGTTTTAATCCGCGATCTTTGTACAGCAAAAAAACTGTAAATATGAAATTGTAAATATAAATATGAGTGCAATATATAATTTGAATTCCACTTGCGAATTTCGTAATATATTCCAAAGGTTAATCAAAGTGAACAAGTAAACATTTCGTATACAGTAATAAATTCAGCAAGTACCTAATCTGCGTATACTTAATTCTTGTTAAACATTAATTAAAATAAAATATAGGTACTATTCAATATCATTGCGTGACATAGTCGTCAACCAAATGAAAATAACTGAGAGAAGTCTGAATATAATAATCATCAGATTGCACAATACTATGGCGTTATTATTGTAGAGATTATTATAAGTATGTACAATGTCTACCCTACCCCACAGATGTAGATATGGCTACCTATCTACCTAGTATTTACGCGAGACGGCGGCGGCGCTTGTATTACGTTGTATCACGTACTACGCCATACCCACACATTTAAAAGATTTACGAGACATCCACTACACTGTGCACAGACACCTATAGTCGTATTTCCACTACTACTGATTTCATTCATGTACCGAAACTAGACCTCTCTTTCTATCTCATTCATGCCAACGGGTTACTAGTAAGAGCGAACGAAATAGCGAACTTTTCACTTACGAAATGGCGTTGTTGAACCGAATCGCCGCGTCGCGTCGTCGGTCGAAGTCTCGCTCGC
>DWEM01002109.1:0-12667 GCA_018245935.1 Agara belti belti
CTGCTGGACCGGGTCTCCTCTCATGGTGAGAGGGATTTAGGCCATAGTCTAGCACGCTGGCCAAGTGCGGATTGGTCGACTTCACACACCTCAGAAAATATTATGTATATAAATTATAACTCTAAGATGTGTAGGTTTCCTCACGATGTTTTCCTTCACCGTTATAGCAAGTGATATTGAAATTTTACTTATAAAACGCACGCAATAAGCACATTTATTTATTTTTATTTATTTATTTATAATCATACAGTACATGGCGTTGGCAAACATTACAGACATTTGTTTTTTTTTATTCCAAAACGGCATGCAAACAGGCCGATGGTGGGTGGTCATCGTCGCTCATAGACACCTGCAATATCAGAGGAGCTCCCAGTTTTCTGTCATATTTATGCTGGATATTATAGCGAACAAATAATTGTAAGGATGAATTACCACCCAGACAGAGTTCTACACGTGATCGATTTACAAACAACCAAACAAACAAATATCCAATTCGCAATTATAATATTAATAAGCATTTAATACTATTTATTTCATACAAAATTCAATCGAATTTCATCCGAAATTTAACTGAAAAGTAACGTTTAAGTACGTAAAAAACATATTTAATCGGATTTAAAAACATCTGTCGCATTTCCGTAACATTACGATATTCAGTATAATTAACGTACTAATATTTTTCCACACACTGGTTCGCAAGCTAACGCTCCCAAGACAATTCACAAAGCGGCCGCAACGACATGACACTAACGACAAACAAAGATAATGAGATGCTTGTTACGTAAGATAAACATTATGACATCATTTCCGCAGTGACTTGTTAATGCTGCATTCTATATTTAAATCTTCATCAAAAAGGTAAAAAGACTAAAATTTACTTGAATTATTCAAAATCTAGCAAACAAGACAAAATAAAGCTTTAATATACTATTGAGGTATATAGGAAAGAAACTTTTCAAATCATTACAACGAAAATAACCTTTTAAATGACTATTCATTACATTTTTTTAAAATTAATTTCAATAAAAATCTCATTCCAGTTAACGTAAGTAACATTCATAAACACATTTACCTACCATTTCATAATTTCCTACTCGAGCAACCGCTCCATACAAATCAATCGTCAGCTCATATAATGAGACGCTCCATTGTCCCATAATACGTACTATTTGTACAATACATAAATACGTATGTTCCTCTCTAAGGCCCTTGACAGATCAAAGAGGCTGCAACAATTGGAGCGAAATGACAGGCCGATGTCTGAAGATTATAATCAGTATGGCTATGGAACCGCGCTGGTGATGACTCGTGAATAGAACAAAACATTGAACTTCAGCTACTTGCCGATATAATAGTATCATCTACACAATACGTTATTGTATAATTAACAGAAATTTAACTTATTCTGTCTTGGAAATCCATTTATCTTTGTCTAAAAATCATGTTTATTATTGATATTATGATACCATATCAGCAATATTCTTTAAGTACCCTAACGTTAACGTGTTTCTAGTGAATTCATTGTATTTCAGGCAAAAGAGATATTTCGGCTTCTGATACCGCCGAAACCTATCGAAATTAACCGTTTGATTTAAATATGCAAACAAAAGCAATGTTGCCATATTGGCGTGATTAAACACTAATGCTACCATAGTTACTTTTATCCATTTTACCATTCCACAGAGTATATATTTTTTATAGTAAACTAAAACCTGACGGATAGCTAATGTCAAGTAATCCCTGCCTTTCATTTCCCAGCAACATTAATAGCAGCAGTACCAACGTTATCCAGCTCTAGATTAGTTAGTCTGGTTTTAAAATAAATTTGTCCGAAAATGCAGACATAAGTACATCGTATTTAAAGGACGCAGTAGTACGCAAGCTCGAGAACTACGAGCTACGGGAGCTACGACCGAGTTCTACGAACGTTAAAATCTCCACGTTCAGTTCCAACGCAATTTATTTTGTCCAGGTTTTTGAGCGCACTGCAAAACCTAATGCAGTAACTTCGTCTAAATACTGCGCACAATCTCCACACTAAAAGTTAATGATTCGAGTAGCGCGTGCGTACTTAAAGTTAAAGCTACTGGTTGTCTAGATTACGTATAAAAAAAAGTAAATGTCGTTTTTAAAAATGGAATACTTTATCAGTGGAAAATAAATAGGTAATACTTTTCTTAATGCAATTTGCTTTTCTTTTTGCCATCTGTACTATAATCGGGTTTAGTATTATGAGGTATTTAAATCTGCAATATTTTCGCTTTATGACGTTTTACGGTTTTTGCTGTACCACACTAGCAAGTCTTCGGAAAATTCAACTTGTATTAGGAAAATGAAATCCCATTTCGAAACTCTGTCCATTTCTAATACAACGAATTTGGATGTGAACGCCGTACTCCTCGTCCCGAGAGGTGACCTTGTGTTAAGTGTTCAAGATAAGTTTAACGTCCCTCTTGGTCTAGTGGTTAGAGGCCTTGATTGTTTAACCGGTGGTCGTAGGTAAGGATCCCGCTTAGAACAAACATTTGTCCAATAAACACATCTGTTTATTCTTTACTGTAATAAAATTATCTATAAGTATTATTATACATATGATTATCAGCTGCCCTGTTACCATAACACAGGTATTTGAATGCCTAATTTGATGGAATTGTTTAGTATTATTATTTAGTTAAGACATTCAACACGCTTCCTAGACTATTCTTATTTTATTCGGGAAACAATAGGCTAATTTGCTTTTGTTTCATTATTTCGAAGTAATTCTTAATTACGTTCACACTAGTATTCTTAACTGGTGTAAATAATGAAATCTCATTATTTCGAAATGGCCGAGCACTTCACTTAAGTCTAAGTAAACCACAATTACCTGGGTATTTAGCGAAACGTGAGCGCCTGCTTGTTTCACGGATTAAGGTTCTATTGACTGACCCTTCTTTCCTCTGGTTAGTGAACTTGGTCGCTGATCCGCGGTTGTAGGTTTGATTCCCAACCGGGACAAATATTTGTGTAATATTCATGAATGTTTATTCCGTTTGTTTGTCTATTATGGTGATGCTGTAAAGGACAGTAGAACGGCCTTACAGGTCCACAGCGCTAGAGTTTAACTAAACCGCAAACACACAAAACCACGCGGTATCCCTAGCCCTTTTAAGGATTAAGGACCGACCTTTTACGCACAAATTCAAGCGACCTTTTACAACGTATTTTTAATGACTTCCAACAAATATGTATCCGCGTTCTTTATTTGAATTTTAAAAGGATTTAATTTTGTATTTCACTACGTACAGTTATATATACCCTTAGATTTTACAGATATCTTGGCAAATCCTCCAATATCCAGCAACGCTGGTCTGAAAGACCCGCACTTAAAATTCATGGAATTTTAAATCCTGGTGAGATTCTTCGTATAGTATCCGATGCTGTATACGGAATTTTGGGAGCTCAGTTTCACAAATACCTGCGTTTATGAAGTAATGTAATTTTGTAGAGATTTTTTTGATTTTTGTCAGTATATAAGTAGTAGTAGCTGACGGAGGAGTCAAGAGTCTCCGAATCCGGCGTGTATGCATGAAGAAGTTGATAAATGTAGACGAAGCACGTCAGCTTCGTATGGACAGAGATATTTGGGACTTGGTGCTTTCTGCCTACCCCGTTAGAAACCTGGCGTTATAGAATGTTGTTGTTGTTGTAGAAGCAGTAATGATGGCATGCAAGCAACAAAAAGCGTTAAATCTGGATAAGTTTCAAGATAATCAGAATGCGTCTAACAGTGGTGCTCCTTTAGCCACACGCAGACTTGACAAACACGCCCACCGCGCGCCCTCACACACATGTAATCTTTTTAAAATAGTACGCTAACCTTTAATTATGTTGCATGGTCTTCGTGCTGGGTTACAAAATAAAACTCAAATTGAGAGTGATTACAGTATATATCAAGTAAAAGCGGTTTCAGTGACGTCATTTCCATCCATCCACCTATCAGGCCTTAAAAGTCCACTGCTGGACATAGGCCTCCCCGAATTGGCGCCACTCCATCCGGTCCTGGACCTTCAGAATCCAGTGGTATCATCCGATCCCACTCTTTTCTTCAGGTCGTCACACCACCTGGAAGGAGGGCGACCTGTATTCCATTTGCCGAGACGTGGTCGCCACTCGACGATCTTTCTTCCACCTTGTCATTTACGACGAACATTTGATCCAGTATTGGCAGCCAACACATTCTGATCACGCACGGCACAAGCTCTCGTAGTTTACACGTAGCTTCTTACTTACCACTTTTTCATGATACAGACAATACATTCCGACCTGTAATCCAGGTATTAAAATGGAAATCTTATGGAACGCGCACAAAGTCGATTTTCATTTGTGGACAAGAAATGTAGTTTCCCACATTTCGAGCAAAGACAAATGATATAAAACATTTCATAATATTACAAACGGGGAAAAAATGGGATCGCTTATGTCGGAAAATAGCCGGGTCATAATGTTTTGATTCACGTGTTGGAACTCGATATGAATATGATTGAGATCTGGAAAGAGTGGCAAATGTTTGGGTGGATATGCTTGACCCTACGCAATTGCAAGAACAGGCTGTTTTCGGAAAAATGATTAAGAACTCTGAGAGTATATTTATAGCTTAACACTACTATGTACAAAGTCATTACCAGCGGTCATCCATGCAATGGCTGACCGCTGGTATGTTGCTTAATGTTACAGTTCGTTTGCAATTTGCCAGTTCATAGAGGCTATATGCGTACCAATTCAACTGTGAAATAAAATATTTCAACAGTATGCCAACGAGGATATCAAAACAACCCTCGTTGTGGATGCCTGCGTCCGGCGCCATTTTACCGGCTGCCAACTGCCGTTTCCGTTTCCGGTCCAATTTTAAAATTCGAACCATTCAGCAGAACTCTTGTTTATGAAGCTGCACGAAAATTGTTTTACTATTTATTTGTCTTATTATTATTATTATACTACCACTGCTCAGAGTATGTCCCAAAAACTCGTGGATTACATGCAATGTAATTGGAAGTTTTATGTAATATATAGAAGTAGTAAACGAGACTAAAACGACCAGATAGTATAATTTTTTAGTTATAATTTAGTTATAATTTTTTAGCCTTTTATTGATACGCTGCTGGATTCAAGTCCCCTCTCATGATGAAAAGGTTTTAAGGCCACGCTGAGCAAGTGCAGATTGGTACACTCACACAGCTCCTAAAATACTTCGTATATAATGTGACTATTGTGCTCTGGAAAAAATTATGTATTTTCGTCAATTTGAGTATACCTACTGATTAACTCTTTACTGAATAGAAGTAATCTTTAATCTAAACCAATAAAATTAAAACTGTAATGGCAATTTGGCTTTTACTAAACGAAGGATATTTATTGATTTAACCCGTCGAGCGAATATAAGCGTTATGTGTTGGCGACAGAGTTGCATTTATCTTGACTCCCTGTACATGATAGAATGACATCCTCGTTGAAATTGTGCTGAAGTTTCAGCTTTATAGCTTGGTAATAGAGTCGAATTTAATAACGTAGCCTTCACCGAAGCAGTGGTTTTATGACGCGTTTCACTAAAACACTCAAGGGAAGTGTTAATGGGAACTTTATAGATTCTAATGCCATCCATATAGATAGAGGCGATAATGCAATAACTGTTCGCATCTACGATGTAAGCGAGTTTGAGAAATTGGATTATATCCGCCTTTAGGTATGATAGCTAGCGCTTTTTGAGGGATAGGCGCACACACACGCAAACACACTCCCATACACATAATAAATCTGAGAGAATACTCATATAAAATCCAATAGTAAAGTTAGCTTATTTATTTACGAAGCATTTGGCATGAGTTGGTGGTGTTCCATAAACTCGTAGAATCCATAAAATACACCATGTACTTACGTACAATCAATATAAATCAATAATACATGAACCTGATGGGGTAAAGTGAAACTACATAATACATATTTTCTAACTCGTATTGAAATATCTTGAATGTTGCCCCAATTTCAATGAGCGATACCCAGTGATAGACGTTTCTGATGCATTACACATGCGATTAGCTCATACATACGTGTACGATACGATTGGGGATAGTGGCTTGTGGCAGCCGCAAGGGATTCATGATTAAATTCCGCTCTTACAGGACTGCGACACGATCATGCAAGGTGGGCTGCGACGGTGCAATTCATAAACGATTGCGGTGTAAACTGCATTTGCTTTATTTATTTATTCATTTATTAGGTCTACCAACGATTGTTACATTATAGGACTTAAACTAGTTACATCAGTGGACAATCTTAATAGCTAAATGCACAATCTATTATAGGTAAATAGAACATTGGTACCATTTAAATATCGTACTACTAAGTTACACATTTTACACTCGTTTCCAAATGGAATTGCATTTTTAAATGTTATAGACGAACCGCCAAACTATACAATGGCATGTATCCTGAGAAATGCTACTGTTGGAAACCAGGACTAAGATTTCAGTGTGAATTTTCACTAAGAAATAACTTAGTGTAAGATTTCAATACGAAATTAAGGTATACATTTCAAATAGTAATCATACAGTTTTTCACTGTACAATTGTCAGAGTTTTACACTCTAGATATCTAAATCAAACTGGATGCAACTGCACGTCCGTTCGTACATCATTGGCTGGAACAATTCAATATTTACACGGAGAAAATTTGGAAAAGAAACTCAGTCGTTACATTTACATTGTTGCTTGTCATCTCGTCGTCTCCTTTCAAATAAACGCGGAAAACGTTTTCAATGTACGCAATTTCAAGAGCGGAAAACCATTTATATTTCAAAAGCTGTAAAACCTCCCGCGACTAGAGCCTTTCGTAAATCGATGTACCCATGACCTTTCATTGCGTCCTATTAAGCCTTGATAGTCTAATGAATACCATTTTTTTGCAAATTTATTCACGAATACTCAAACATCCATTTGACTCGACTCATGGTTTAGTGGTTAGAGAACCTGATAGCTAAACCGGAGGTAGTGGGATCAATTCTAACAAAGAAACAATATTTATGTCATCTGCACATTAAGTTGTATGAATATAGTTTGTATATAATATATAAGCAATGTATTAGTTACTCCGGCACAGACATTTATTTGCCTAAGTTACAATTAGATATCACTTCACTACATATTATATAACAAAGTCGCTTTCCGCTGTCTGTCCCTATGTATGTTTAAATCTTTAAAACTACGCAACGGATTTTGATGCCGTTTTTTTAGTAGATATAGTGATTCAAGAGGAAGGTTTATATGTATAATAACATATGTATAATAATATATGTAGTGATACGTCGAGGAGAACTAAGCACACATTTTACGAAATTCTAACTTCAAAGGAAATTGCGGGGGTGGGCGCGGGACGAAGTCGCATGTAAAAGTTAGTTATTAATATAACAGAAACATTTATTCACAGAACACAGGATATAATTAAGAATTTCAAAAGATTTATTAAGAATGTTATTAGATTACCAGTAAGTTATACGATGGCTTAGATCGTTCGCGTGGTTTTATAAAGCCTTGTGATTTTAATTTCAATAGAAATTATAAACCGCATTTCATTTATTAGTCTTCCGTAAAAACTTAATTATCCGTTCAGAAATTAGATTTTAATCTAATACAGAACACAAAAGGAAAAAATGCAATGACGTTATCTACGTTTTCGAATGCCAACACAGCCAACTGTTGCCAGTTTATTTTTAAAATACACAGCCCACAATCATGGCGACCATTCGGCGTACAGTGTATAGAAATTTTTAATTCTTTTCCCTCCATTTTTTTTCGCTTCCGTACCGCTGTGTATAGACAGATAAGGAACATCAATTCCAACTCAAAAGTTATTTCAAAACATCTAAAATACGGGTAAGACTTCAGTAATGATGTGAAGTGATACAATAAAATAATATGATGAAGCACCTAAATGACGTGTTTAATGATTTATGATAATGAAATTCCTCAATATCCATAGCGTTATGATATTTTCGCATCATGGCTCGAAGTACCATTTTGCATGACGTCGGTACGTTGATGCTTGAATGAGCACGAAATTCCAAACCTCATAAATCAGCAAAACAAGACTCGAATCCGCAGTTTGTTTATTGCGGGATCTCTAGTTAATAGCTCGAAATTTCTAAACAAAGAAAAACTTTTATTACGTTTACTTTATGGCCAGTAAAGGAACAAGGGCAACCATAAACATTTAAATATACTGCGACCCTTCATTGCAAATTATCCGTAAGAAATTTATCTTGGAATATATTTGAATTTCATCACTTTGATATCTATGACGAATACCATTTCGCATTGACGCGGTAAGCTTTAATTAGAAAATGATAATTAATTATTTATTAATATTTCGGAGGTGTATCAAGTCTGGCAATCCGCATGTGGCCAGCGTGGTATTACCTAAAACGCTGTCACTATATCAGGACACCTGTGACCAGTTGGAATAAGTGTCGTAATAAAAATTCAAAGCAAAATCCAGGTCACATGCAAATATAAAACGTTAAACGATTCATTAATACGCAAAATTATGTTTTTCATTACATTATTACGTCGCGCCCCGTCCTGTAACTCAGATAGTACATAATACCTTGTAATGTGGCTTTAACATCACGAGGCACGTGCCTATATATATGCGTCTATATCTTACAACCCTTACACGAATCACCCCTTTACAGCTTTATTAATATAATAAAATGTATCCGTAGTAATTATTACGATAAGCTGTATGAGTTTACTACTTTGGTGCGTAAATATTTCGTGTGCTCTTGCAAAATGCAAAATGTTGCTCGATTTCTATTTGATGTGAGAATCAAAACAGCAATAGCCAATTTATAGTTAAAAACAAGGACATCATATTTACTTTTATAGTAAATAAATTAATGGTAACATTTTTGAATCAAACTTTTTATTTATAAAGAAAATCTATGGCTAATAATGCTAGCTAGGTTGATTTATTATTATAAACATCAATTGCGAATATCGTTTAGAAATTACATTTGATGCAAATTGTACTTTATATTTGTTTGTATTCTTTTTTGTCTCTCTTTATAAACGGATACTAAACATAATTAACATATCCATTCTTTATATTTATTATCTGTATCAAAACTTTATAAAATGAGCGCAATATATTTCTTACAAAAGGTGGTACGTGTTCGCTCCCGCACGTAAACTATATAACGACAAGCACTCCACAAAGACCAAGCAAGAAGAATTTCTGAAAGTAAATTAAGTGGAAACACAAAGGATGCACTCATATTGCCTGCATTCACAATAACGCAACTGAAGCGTTTTCTTGTTCTGAAGTTGGTTCTTTTTCAAACTTGCAGCGACGCGAGACCTTTGACGAACTAGAGATAACTACTACTTGATCTAGTCGTTAAAGATAATAACGGTTAGAACGAGGTCCTGGGCTCGATTACTAATCAGAACAAATATTTGAGTGATGTGTATTTACTTACATTTGTTTGTACTGTATCTGGCTGTGCTAAAAATATCTATATGAGTAATATATAGTAATTAATTATGTATATTTTTCAGCTGTCCGGCCAATACAGGCTTTGGTTGTGCTCAGATGACTTTTTGTGAATTATTTCAAGATATTGTTAATATATTACTATATTATTGTATATAGATTGGAAAGTGAACAACCAAAAAAATATATATGTACTTAGTAAAATATGTTGGATTTAGTAATAAAATGTAAAGGCATTATTTGCTTTAAGTTAATTTGGTAAGAGAGATTTTATAGTATCTAAATGACTATATTATAGAATTTTCATTAACCATTCAACATTAGGAAGAGCTAGTTAAATAGGTTCATTATTTAATATAACCGCTTGGGAATTAATATCGGATTACATCAAAACCACTAGAGCGAAGTCATTACTGCACAGATCACTTTGATGTTGGAAGTGGTTTTCTTGATTTACGCTAAAGACGACACTGAATACCTTTAACAGATTGATATATAATTTATTTTGGGTTGGTGTTTCAATGTATCGTAGGTACCCGTGAGAAAAACCTCTAATACTTATACTAACTGAACTAAATAGGACTAAACTAACCGCTAGTATTTATCATAAAAGGTATGTTAATTGTGCTATTTTATTTCATTACTATTCAACTCTACCGTTTTGGCATTGTAAATCAATGGAATTACCATTAATACAACCTAAAATCGAATTATCAATTACGGCACGCCAATTTCTGGGGTGCGGAAATAAATCAGCGATCAAAATCAAATAAATTGTTATCGCGTTCCAATTGGAATCTGAAAACAAGAATGAACAAATATTTATTGCTGAAATCATCGGCCCCCGGGGAAGCGATCATCCAACGAGAAATATTATCATAATCAAGTCCACAGATTAAACAAAGGAAAAATATTTGTATTTCGTATATATTACTATATATGCAAACAGATTTGTAAAAAGAACTAAAATGAAGAAATGAAAAGGAAAAAGTAATGTGTCTTACACTAGAAAGATCTCAAGGGGTATATGTAGCTAATGGAAAATTTTAATGGATTTTAATATTTATTCGTTACCCAAAAAAAAAAAAATTATGTTACAAATGGCCTGAGACTGGCCGATAATACCTACATGTGCTTACTGCATTACCTACCAAGGAGACAAAAAAATTGTAACATAAGGTTAAGTACAGTAAAACAACCTTATATTTATGTCTTTTATCATTTAAAAATATGTATTATTTAAGAAATAATGGATGATTACAAAATGCGACAACGAATTTAATGAATCTTTAATTTAATTAAGGAATACAATTTATTTAAAAAATGAATTACAAAGAAATCTTTTAAATGGCGCCAAACATTCTACTGGATATTTTATCTGTGCTAATATCGTTCAATCATCTGACATCAATCGCAATAATTAATGTCGCGTCCGCTTCAATGATTCGATTGTGCCAATCTCCCTTGTTAATTAAATGAATCCGCCATTTTGAGTAATATTCCGTATTATCTCTCGATGTAATAATGATCGTCGTTTTCGTTTCCAATTTTCCTATTGGCTGGCTGCAACCATTTATTTTTCCCACGGCTGGGCACGGCTTACTCCTGTACTTCTTGGAGGCCTAGTACCTATCTAAAAACATTTTTTGTCTGTAAGTATTACAGTTAAATAAATAAAAAATGCAGTGCAGACTGTGATATTAATTCGTTTTTATTATGTAAATATGTGTGTAATTGGTACTAGTTAATACCCATTCAAGTTGAAATTGCTCACGGATGCCTAGATACTTCTCAGAATAAATAGTATCGTCTGTCCATATTTCTTGACTTCCTTGCGTTCTCTCCAACATTCTTCACTGTAACCATATTTTGAACGAACAAACGGATTGTTTTATATCAGCTGTTCATGACACGTTTATCTTATGTGCTTAAACTATTTAAATGTAGGTTTCTATGTATTTTATTAACGAATCACACTACGAAGATTTACAAACCAATCAATATTTTTGTCGTGGGACCTACGGGATGGGAATCGAACCTACGACCTCTTAGTTAGCAGCCAGCGGTTCCACATGGGCGCGAGGCCAGTAATTTCACGCTTTAGCAAGTGCTCATCAAATACAATTTGCCACTGTTTCTATTGTGTTGAGCAGCGAGTAGACAGATAACTCCGTCATTGTCAAACATTGTATCGTTTTACGGTTCGATACGGGTCTCTTTTTGGAATCGGAAGGGTTAAGTCCCTTATAAACATAGCCGGTACGTGAAGGGTTGAGCGTAGAATGGCTGCAGAATAACAACGGGAACCGGCACTAAAACGAACGAATGAATGAATGATAAAACGATTTATCAGCTGTTTACAATAGCTATACACCAGAACAAATTCAAAGACAGCCTTCAACAAATGAAAAGGCAGAACGAAAAGAAGGATATTCTGCCACGGTCCAGAGTGACATGACAATAGATAACGTCCCAGTAATAAATATTTTTGTCTCAAGTCACCTTTAAACAAGCGCTTACACTCGCGCACCTGTCACCGAAGCTATTTTTGTTGGAATATTTCTCAAAGGATATTAAAACCACAATTCTATTCGGTGTTAATATTCGTTTCATTTATTTGGAATACCTACTCGTACATACGCAATAACAGGCGAACGCCAATAGAGTAACTTATTAATCCGGTTCAAAGCGGTTACCGCTAAGCCTTTATCGAGTCGACGTTGTGATTTTAATTATACCGCCTTCCTTTCATTTAATGGATTCGGAAATGAGCGTCCTGAACCAAGCGTTCGATAGCAAACATCTTCGAAGAAGACCTTTTTTATTTACTTAACCTAGAAAACAGACAGCAATTGCAACACGAGAGAAGCTGCCAAGGTGTTGCCGATTTCGAAGAGAGATTTTTTTCTCTCTTTTTATTCTTGAACTGAATTTTATTAATAATTAACTGCATTTATTGGCAATGTTTATCCATGCTACCGATTTATAAACTGAGCAGAGGTTGCGGTTATTATAATGACCGACCGTAACCGAAATGACAGTTTGCTCCTTAGTACGTTAATTAATAACGTAACGTAACATCACGCCTGTATTCCCCGAAGGGGTAGGCAGAGGAGTGTAGTACACCCCCACATTTCACCAG
>DWEM01002110.1:0-12667 GCA_018245935.1 Agara belti belti
ATGTATGTATGTTTATCAGCTGTCTGATTACCATAACACAGGCATTCAATTGCCTAATTTGGGATCAGGTAGCCGTGTGTGGAATTGTCTCCAGTTATTTTTGTTATTATAATTATAGTGTTAAATAATACTTAAATAAAGCTAAGTATTGATTGTATGGTTAATAACGAATACATATGTCATCCAATACACTGTTCTCTAAGTGGTTTTGTTTGATATAATTGTATGAAATCAGCAGATGAGACATCTTATGAAGCATAACTTTCTGGCATTGGCGCCGCTGCAATCGCTTTGATTTTTTCCCTTACTTTTCCCACGACCTTGGACCGGCGTAGATAAGACAGTTGTGTAACTGTAACATTTACAATTCAGATGGCGGTCTAGTTGTCCGCCATTTCATTGCGCTCCATTTTGCCAATAAAAAGGGGTCAAGGAGTTGAGACCGTTGCTCGAGCGCGTTGTCCCTCGACAAGTGCTAGAATCAATATTGTTGTATATACATAATATTAAATAGAACTTATTCATTTTTCTATATATACATAAGAAGATCACTGCACTGCAAACCTGGGGCCTTTTTTAACGTAGAGTGAATAGGCATTTTCTATGCAAGCATGCCACACCTTAGGCCGCATCATCGCTTAACATCGGGCGAGATAGTGGCCAAATGCTGGCCTATTACAAACATAAAAAAAAATATAGCCTAGGTATGGATTTGTTTGGCACTCCGGTGTTCTCGGTTCAAATTAATCAAATAAACTCTTCTATCTGTACGTTTATAATTCAAATGAGGAGCGGCATCGTTGGTTGATTTATTCAATGGCTCGGATACTTAAACACGTCAGTTTTAAACGCACGTAGTCCATCCGTTCTTGTGCGGAATGAACTAATAATGAATGAATGAATGAAACGAAATGAATGAATAAACGAAATCACAAGCATAATCTAGTATTATCAACATTATCTTCGTGTAGACTTTTGATACGAACTATTTCAGCCGGTACTTTTTCAGTCTTTCGTGGAATTGGAAAAGGAATGACATCCGTTTATCTCCGCGAGAGAAAATAGTTGCCTTTACCTTTGTGAGTTATGGAGATAAATGGTATGATAAATAATACGGTTGAGAATCGGATGGCCTGAGATTCAATTCGGAATTGGTTTTTGATAGGAAGGAACGAAAAATACGCATACATTTTAATTGGGCGTAACAAAGTTTAACACGCGTCTCATAATTTTTTTATTATCACACGTTTTTTAATTGTCATTTGTTACTATCGTTAATTATATGTGGAATTTCAATTGAGCTAGAATTCGTAATAACAATTGTATATTTTAAAAAAATCACATGTATTTACGTAAATTATGAATAGTTTAGTACATACTCGTAGTACGAAGTAGGATTAAGTTTTGTTTGCATAGTTAACGCCCACTTTAAATTCAACCTCAAGTATATCAGCTAATTAATTATGGAAGGATGTTTAACAAAAATTTAATTAATAATAAGGCTGTGGTAACAGTAAGAAAGGGAAGAAATTTTACTCGCTGTGTATATTTTGATTAAGTCAAGTTAATATTGTTCAAATTACGTATTGTTATAATTCACTATAATTGATCGTTGGGGATATGGCAGTATGACAGAAGAGTTTGTTACTTTATTCTGAGTGGTGACAAAGCATCTGTGACACGTCATGAAAGTACGACGTAATAGTTGATTGATCGGCAACATGTAATTTTTAAGCCAAAAGGGTTAGGCCACTAAAAGAAATATCATTTAATCTAAAAATAAAACGAAAAACAAATGAACAATATAATCTCCATGGAGGTAAGTTCAATGCTGCTTGTTTGTCTTAAATGTATATGTATTAAGACCTGTTTGTGTGTGCTAATTTATACGTATCTTTTTTACAATTGCAACCTTATTGTGTGAGTGTACTTACGTTTACTAATGTGGCGTACTTAGCTACGTTATTTAAAATTTTTCGGTGAAGTAATCTCGAAATTATTATAAGCCAGTAATACATATTATCTCGTTTCGACGCATAATAAGGTGAGGTCGCTTTCTGAGGACAGTTGAAATTCGCATAATAATTCATCGTCGTTATAAAATCAGTTTATTACCGTCGAAGTTGGAAATGAAAATATCTGTAGCGAGCGGAATTTATTGTTTTTTTCGGTCCCGTATCCGATGCTGGAACATTCGAATATTTAACGGATGTAACATTGAATGTTGAATAATCTATGTTTATATCTTCAGATGAATGTTTGGTCTGTTAACATTTTTAATTATATTAGCATTGCGTCCAATTCTGGTATCGCAATTTATGTAATATTAATTTGTTTTGTCATAATAATACGGTAAAGTTTCAGTGAATTTTTTTGTTAATAATTTTCACAAACAAATTATATAAATGGGCCTAATTGCCTGTCCATTGAGTATGGAGTTATAAAAAAAATATCAAACGCGAATACATAATTGTACTGTTCCGCTATTTTCATCAAGAAAACCCGCTCTCTATGCAATGAAACCGACAAGATGGCCGACTTTCTGTGGGCGATAGCAAAAGGAAATCAGTTAATACAAAGCGAGGCCTGAGCCGATTGTAAAAGAGAAAAATCAAGATACGATTTGCCTTTTAAATTAAAACTTCCTATTGGCGACATTCTTTATCAAATGTAAATATACTTTTGTCAAATATTCTTTTGGTATTTCAGAGGTGGCGGCCAATGGTAATAAAAATGATATACAGTTTTAAAATAATAGTACCGGAGCGATGAGTCATGCTCAATTGACAATAAAACTGTGATAAATAGAATACTTGAACAAAAAAACCTGCAACTTGCGATTTTGAGAAACCTACATGCAAGGAAAAATATAATTTTATACGTATACTTTTTTTTATATACGTTTATCGTCCCGCCCTTATATTATTTTACAAATGTTAATATACATATAAACCTTCCTCTTCAATCACTCTATCTATTAAAAAAACCGCATCAAAATCCGTTGCGTACTTTTAAAGATTTAAGAATACATAGGGACAGAGAAAGCGAGTTTGTTTTATACTATGTAGTGATTATGTTGTATGTTGTAGTCTTTAACTTTATGGTAACGAAGAGGTCATGCAACTTGCATTCCATCTTTTGGCAGCTAATAAATGGTACCTATAAATAAAGACAAATTACTTATTACAGCAAGATTCCATATTTTGGAGATAATTAACAAAGTAGCAATAAAATTCACATTTTATTCCTCTATTAGTTGAGACTAAATATTTACCTAAAAGCTTAAGCAATAAAATGTCTTAAAAATTAACGCTAACTAGTGTGTTACACGTAAAATGTCCATAACTTGTAGTAGGCTGGGGTTTTACGAGTCACTAGATGGTTACTCTATTGTAACCATGAACGATATAATGTTGCAAAAAGGGCCGAACTGTGAATTGAAAAATTTAAACAAGTAATATCTATACGATATTTATAATATTACTTGCCATTATAGTTAAATATTTAAAGACGCTTACAATTACTATTTCTTTTACTGCATTTGGCAAAATATCGAACGGTACGCGGTATTTTGAATGGCTACTGGAAATCCACAGTATTTTTTAAAGTGATTTTGTTTTAAGTTGTCATAGGAAATATCTTGGCTTGCAAAAGCCATATTTATTTTAACATTCCCAAATATATAAGATACTCCAATATTTTTTTTAGTATGTCCAGTAAATAGTATAAAGCACTTGATAGTTACGGTATTATTTTTTGTTCATGCAAACGCATATTTTGTAATTATTTTCTTGGATCTTTCGGGATTTTAATTTTTAACATTTACTTACTTTAGTTAACCAGTTCCATTCGGGTCTAATGATTTTTTTCATAGATAATATACTTAGTTGATATTTTTTAAAAGCGTTCTCATCTTTAGTTCTTCGCATTTACATTTGTTCTAAGTACGGCCCTGTACCCTGCAGTCGTTGCAGACTCCCCTTCTGCATGCAATGGCTAGACAAACCTGCGTCTCTATAAAAGGGACATGTGATTAGATGGCTAAGTACAATCGGCACACGCCGTCGACACCCACCACATCCCATATGGGATAACATTACATTTGCGGACCTTAACTGTTACCAGTGACTTCCAACATGAAAACGGTAAGTTTCATCAGACCTGTACATTGTTTGAAATATTTGGAGGGTAGATAGATTTACTTTATATTTTGGTAGGATTTTTCCATAATTTCAATTTAAGTGGGTAGTTTTTTAACGTCGATGTATAAATTATATAACCTACAGAATAATAAAAACTCCTTAAAAGAATATGTCTCTAGTCACACTTTAAAAGAAGAGAATTTTCAGAATTATTTCTTATTTTTTGGACCTGGCGTGACGGTATGTCGTTGTTGTTGTTATTAGTTTATGAATTTTCTTGTTTTACTTTAATTTTTGTTTGTATCAAACTTTGTGACGTTAAATGAAACGTTATTTGTCTTTACCTATAGCTATCTATCGTTTTTATAGATATTTAAATTTAAATTAATAAACCAACTTTGTGTGGTACATACATTATGTACTTATGTTGGAAAATGATTTAATGAATACTAACTTATAGTAGTTATTCAATTTATATAGAAAATATATATAGGTAATATTAATTTAATAACTGCGCTCATGTTAAATAGTAATTACAATTTTTGTAGAAAAGCAAAAGAAACAATATTAACTAAAACTTTCTTTCATGTGTAAGTCGTTTATGTAATTTTAAATAATAAATACAATAATAGCTACTTATCTCAGATCAGTTTTCACTTACAGATTATATTTTAATTAAATATAATATATGTATGTTGTGTACATTTTATATCCTCTCAAAAGAAATAGGCTAATACTTGTAAGTATAATAATAAGACATTTAATAGGTACCAAGTTTTTAAATTTTATTTTTGGCACTAACGTGGGTTAGTGTGGAGTGTGTGACACTGTGGAGTGTACACGTGAAGGGTTGCTAGTTTTATCCATTAAAAGTCTGAGGCTAATTTTAAGATAAAACAGATCCGCGAACCATTGTAAATTGAAACAATCAATGAACTGTATATTCACCGAAACTGTGCAAACATTGGGATGATCCTAACATTATCAATAATTCGTAATTTGAATAGAAGCATTTGTAGAATATTGCAGGTGAGGAATTATCTGACATTAATTTTGAGGTAAATAAAACATATCTCATATAAAAATAGAAGTAGCAAAATAATGTAATTGTACTGATAGTCAATCGAACAAGCCTAAGAAAATTTATTGACTACATCCTTTATAGTCATAAGAAAATTTAAATAAAAACACAAATTCAAACGGCTAGTTTAAAAACACGCGAATCTAGGAATGAATTAAGTTGCACGCTTAAAGGTTAATCAATGCTGCGGCATTTGCATATATATAAAAAACTCCGCGCGTCGCAATGCGTAACTGCTACATGCTACAAGCGCAAAAATACTTATTGTAATGACATTAAATTTTAATAACAGATTAAATAGGAGCTTGGTAATTTAAAATCGTCGAAATTTAAATAAAATCACAGTTGAGGTACAACTGCTGGCAGCTGTAGGCATGTTGTCCACAAAATAGTAGTTCTTGTTCTATTGCCTTCAATTTCGAAGGGTAAGACAGAAATACTAAGGAACGAAGCATTTCAATTTACTCCTTGATATAAGACAACATCTGTGACCATTTCGGATATACTATAGCCTGTTTTTAAGATTGATACCATTTAACACTAACGTCAGGTGAACTGCATGATTGATAGCTATTTGCTTTGTCACAATTATTCTGCAATTTTTCAAAGGGTACTATTTAAAAATAAAAAATATATAGTTTAACGGTAGCCTGCAAAATCACGACAATCTCGCCTTGTTTGCCACTTAGAAGAAATGCTAAGTATTGCGTTGTGATTTGAAGGTTGTTACAGATAGAATTATTAGCATATGAAGTCTTCATTCTCGGCCCGCACTGATAGAAAGAATCTGTACGCAATAGTTAAAAGACTTTTAATTTCTATGAATGCTTCTGTAAAAATCCGAATTACGGTAAATCCAAAGATTTTTTACTTAAGTTTTATATAAATTGATGTTCTGATAGTTTTTTACGTAGGTAATTAGGTAAGTTATTATTTAGCCATACTCCGTCAAAAGGTATAGCTTTTTTAATCCTAATTAGTTTTCTTAAAAATATACATATTACAGACTTTTATGTAGTATAAAATTGAATTGAATGCAATTTTTACAGTTACACACATACTGTACGTATATCCGTTTGGTACGGACATCAAGTAAAAAACACATCCTGTAACAAGTTAATTCCTTTAATATGTGAATCGACTGACATCACGTATTACTTTCAATTACAGCAATTTATACATATATATTTTTATATTGGTTTAACGACAGATTCTTTGACACTTATATTATTAATTTCATATTACGTATCTATTCTTCTGTTCGGTTATGTATTCACTTAAACCGGTAAACTGATGGGATCGATTGTCACGTCCTAATATTTGACTTATTTAAATTCAACAAAATGGCCGAATCAATTTTGTTAATGTAAGGCACATTAACATAATAATATTTTCAATGCAATAAAACTGTTCAATAGATACTAAACTATTGTTCTGAACAACAATAAATTTAATATCAGAGTGCGGGGATCTTACGAAGATGGCGCATAGGGCAACCAAACCGTTTGTCGCGGACTGTTATGCAACCTCTCGTGCATTTATTGCATCCACAATACCTAACCTTTGCCAGCTACCACGCTGTTTATCTTAGTGATGAGCGAAGATCGTCTGAAGGAATATTTATCGTTCGAGTCGCGGTGGCATTAGAGTCAGACATGTTTCATCGATTTCAATATTCAATAGCCTACCTACCTACGTACCAATGATTGGTTCAATAAGCAGAATGATCAATGAAATGCATCGTGTAGTAATGTTTGTTTAATTTACTCCGTATCTTTTATGTACTTCGGCGTTTGCGTGCGGCATATTGACGTAAATTAATTATACACTTTTGCAACTTTAATACGAAATAAGTTTTTGCTCAAAGTTTGAGAAAGTGTTACTGACAAACACGCAAGCTTTTCTCACGTAACAGTTTAATTAACTTTTCTTATTTATGCCTTAATTGACATACAATTGACCGTTTTTAGGTCATTTACAATAGTCAATGTATACGCATCAGATGTCTATTTGTTTTATGTAGTTAGTTAGTTAGTTTTATGTAAGTAGTAGGAAGCATTTATATGAGTGACTTTTAACATAATAATAAAAAAACTGAAACGTCGACAACAACAATTTGTAACCATAATGTACGCATGAATCCGTAGCCATCGATTCTACATAAGCACGACCCACTCTAGCGCCGTAAGGACGTTTCAAGTACTTAGTCATATTGACAGATTATATTTTCTTAAGTCTTTACCAATGCTACTAGTGCAATAGGAATTATTTTCTGTCTATAAATTATTATTAAAAATATAATCATAGCAGGTCCAATATTTGCATATTATGTGTTATGGCAGACATAGATCATGAATAATATCAGCATATTAATTTATTGTGGAAAAAATGAATATCAAGTAATAATGCTTACAATTTAGATACTTAAAATTTCGAGCCAACGATAAATTAGTAATGTACTATAGACATTTGGTATTGAGACCATAGAAAATCTGTTCTAATGGCCAATATATGTACATAGTTATTGGACGGTGGTGTCTAGCAGCTCTTCAATCCCGTCTTCATAAGTTAGAACATGTGACTTACGATTATGCTTGTTGTACCTACTGTATTGTACTTTTTTGCAGATTAGTTATTATTTCTTGTTCCCCATTCAATTAACACTAAATAAAATATAGCTTTGTCTTCTCCAAAAGCACTCTGGTTCATTGTGTACTTATTGCGATACGAGTTTCCTATAAGCTGTTCTATGTGGCAGGTTGTATAGTTAATACTAATTCTATGTGTAAAGATATTCTGTTACTTAATGTTTCTACGTAACGACACTAAGAACTTAACTTAAATTCATTCCTTTATAATACGCAAATGACGTGAAATAAATTACGCAGGTGGTAAAGTCGGGCCATCATAACCCGAATTACATTATTAAGTTTTTATGAAACTAAAGTATTTGACTTTTTACCTGCATATTAAGTAAGGGTTATTTTCCATTAAAGTTATTATTACACCAACGAGTACGTTCTATCAATCGAACTTTAAGAAAGAAAAAATATAATGTAAAGTTCGTCTCTGTTCTAGCATGAGGCGTGCGAGCGGTTAATTAAGTGCAAATGTTTTGTTTCTGAACGTTGGACATTGTCTGTAAAGGCGAGTCACAAATTCTATGCCATGTTCCCACAGCTCAAGACACTTGCAAAACAACAACCTATTATGCAGATGTCTGCATGCGTGATTATACATAGAGCTATTTATGAGATACAACTTAAATCTCACCTAATATTACGGAGGGCTATAATTATTTCATGCTACAAAGCCACTTGAATGTATTGGTTAAATATAATTTTTTACATCTTACATAATTAAAAAATAAGGAAAATGTCATATTTTGTAAAGTCGTGTGATGCTCCTTAATTAAATGTATCTCACATAACATAAATAGGTGTGGCCCGACCATGAATTATACTTTATTTGAAAGAAAAGGTCACCAGAACAACAGTATCCGTGAGGTATAGGTACACCTCGTAGGTGTTTCATTTTTAATATCCCACCTATTTTGTTTAATAACACGGATTCGCTACAATGACTTTTAAATAATTCAAGAAACTGGTTTCAATTAAGCTATTTTGAATAATGTAACAAAATATATCAAGATAATGTAACGGATGAATTTGAAATAAAACCGTGACTGAGACCTTTACAAGAAAGGATGTAGGCAATCATAAAAAGCGGAACGCTTAGTTTGTTTTAATCTATAAAAGAATCCGAATGACTTTTATAGGTACCAAGTATTCCGTTTTTACTATTAATTTGGCACTCCGCATAATATTCATAAGTACTAGAGTTCACGTGGTGGGCGAAATTGGACCATAAAATAAAATTTAAATTTGGTTAATTGTTTACCTTATTTTTGAAATTGCATTCCAAATTGTTTCATTGATAACACTGAAGCTAAAAGAAAAGGAAAATCAGTCGACCAACATATAAAATAAAACACACTGAACTGTTTTGCTTTTGCCTATTTATATTATAGGTACCTTGTGGAATTTGTTAAATAAATTATTTTTTAATGAATACCGGACCCATGTAAATTATTATGTATTTAAATATTTGTTAATACTTTAATATCACAAACAAGTATGTATGTTGAGAATACACAAAATGTAATCAAGTAAATATGTGCGTAGATAATAAAAAGCCGCGCCCTTTGCAATACCTCATACGAGAATTGCTTTTCTTATAATAGAAAAATATAATGTCGCGACTTATGCACATATTGGAAAACGATACCATTAGTTACTTTGTTTGCATCTAACATAAGCGACCCGTAAAGAGTCGCAGCCTTCGTAATATTATTCCTTCGTATCATATATACTTCACTATTATATATTCACATATGGATATAACAATAAATAAAATATTTATCATAAAACATGTCTAATGTATAAATGAGTTGTTTTATCTGACATCCGCTATTAATTTACAACCGACAAGTGTGCGTCAACTCATTTGTAGGTGTTTATAATTAGCTAAAATGGCTGATGTCAAGCTATTGAACAGGAATGAATGCAGAAAAGTACCTACTAATTAATTTACAAACCAACTATACAAGATCTGACGTACAAGATAGGTACGTGTTTATTTGTTTAGACATAAAATTATATTACATTCGATTTTAGGGAAAAAATTTATATAAATTTTTGTTGTCACATTTTTCAATTTGAGTTACATAGTGCCTTTAATTTATTTTTACATCAATTGAAATCGATATTGAATCATATGTATAGAATAACTTATTTGATTGTAGTTCCTACATTTTAGTTCTATCTTTGTATGGAATATAAAGTTGCGTGTGGGTTTGTCCCGAGAGATTTCTAGACCCGAATTTCTCTGGGACTAACATAGAATTTTCACGTGTGAGTAAATAAATTCATTAGTATTTACATACATTCCATTTTCTAGGTTAGTATTATTAGTAGTAAGAACAAACGGTAAAAAAATAAGAAAACTTATACGAGTGTGTGCAATTCAGTTTTTAATGTATTAAATAAAGCCTATAGCAAACAATGTTACATATACCAGCTTGTGTGTTATCCATAGCCCCATATGCATATCGCATGGTGTAAGTTGGTTATTTTATTAAATTGCAATCGTAATAAGTGATTTTAAATGTCATGAATTTAAGAGAAGTCACTAAGCAGCATTTTATTAAAAAATAATCCTCTTATTTGAAAATGGAAAGAATACTTTGTTCAACTACACGTCATCAGCATGTGAAGGTTGTGAACTGATCACTGGCTATTTCAGCTACTTAGCTATATTGTGTTGCGAAGACAATTAGTAGATTTACTTTAACATACCCAATGTTTACACGTAATCGCATGCCTGACCTACATTTAATGACATTGGTTCATTGCAATAAGTATATAATGCTTTGTATTCGTTTATCTTTTTACGTTGAGAAGTCGATAGCGATTATGTGATGTTAAGTGTTCGCCAATAGGCACAAAAGATAACAAGAAGTACATTTTTTACATATTCTTTGTTATTTCTTACAAAGGTCGGCCTTAAGACCAAATATCATAATGTACTTTGTATGTTTGCTTAGGAAAATCAAGGTCAGCGGTGCCGCTTCCTCGCGCGTATCCTGGACCACACTTGATGTTGTACCTATTTAAAAATGTTGCTATCTGTCATAGGTTATTAAATAAATTAATAGTTTATCCTTCATATACGTTGTAAAAAGTTAGTGATTATTTGAATGTGCCAAGTAAAACGTTTCATAAATACGTAGATAATTTAACTACGTGAGTGACGTGTTATTTGATATTGTATCATAATGGCACTGTAGTAGCGCAGTAGCAGATAATAACATCGTTTATTTGTAGCTCCGCGGATGTTTTTTTAAACATTTGAAATTTTTTTACTTAATAAAAATCATTATATAAACCTTTAAATTGAAATCTAACAAACTTAATAACTCTAATGATATTCGTACTCACGCGCCGGCATATTGATCTAACGCCTAATAGTTGAAAAGTAGATTGAGCTCTCTAGATTTTATGTGCTATGCAAACAATAAAGGCGCTGCACGTTTTATGTATGTATAATAAAAGGATTTCACTTACGTCATTGTTTACAGAGGGTTTTTTTTCAACAGAGGGTGTTAATATTGCTCGGCTTAATAGCTTTAGTAACAGCTGCACCTCAGGCTCCAGGAGACAAGGTCATAGCGATCATCAAGCAGGACTTCGATCAACAACCCGACGGATCTTATGTTTACAGGTATATACAACTTGAATGATAGTGCTTCTAGATCAATTCCATAATATGCTTGTGTATACATAGGCGACAGTGACCGCTTGTTATCAGATGCCAAATCTGCCCGGTTGGTATTTTGTCTCAGATTAGTAACAAGTAGAAAGTATTTTAGGGAAAAGTTAAAAAAGCCACCCGTTCTGCGCACGCTGGGTTGCTATTGATTTATTTGCAGTTTACCGTATTCATGTATGTATGGTAGGTACTAAGGGCCACTTGCAATTTTTTCGTTATTCTACATTTATGACAAGCACCATATTTACTATCATAAAATTTTAATTACTGCTTATAGCATATATGTAAGTGGTAACAGCTATCGATACCCAGTAAGTATCAATAGCTCTTACTGAAGTAGATGCATATATAAATAGAGTTCTAATTCCTCTGTTGACTTGAGGTAGAACTCTCAGTTCTCTATTCCTTCATGGAAGTATTGACGTTGCCCTGATCACTTTCTACATTCTGTGCAAATAGTTGCCGCGTCTGTTACTGAGCAATGATTGCATTGTCGTAATTTCGTATATTGGTGAGACAGAATGAGACACGAGATGTATCAACTTAGGCCACAAAGGTAGTCACTTACCAGAAATTTAATACTGTCAGTATATAGATACTACCATCCGCTGATACATATGTAACATGATAAGGTTTTTTTCAATACTATCCTTTGGTTCGTTTATTATTTGTAGTTAGGAAACTGAAAACGGCATTAAGGCAGACGAGACAGGCACCTTGAAGAAGGCCAACGGACCGGACAGCAACGATGTGATTATCGCCCAGGGGGCGTTCAGTTACACGGCACCTGACGGCACTGTCATCAACCTTAACTACGTAGCAGATGACGAAAATGGCTTTAAGCCTCAGGCAAGTACCAGCTTTAGTACAGGAACTATTTCAGAGGAACGTTATCTGAAATTCTTCGAATTGTTTCAATTTAAAATTAAGTGAGAATGTGCAGGTTTTTGTTATTTATTGTTAGCGTTCCGTAGATTTATATTATTATTTACTGTAAAGTGGATATATTCGGTACAAAAACGATACGCAATTTCAATACGGGAGGTGGTAGAACCTGTATACGGTTCGCCCGGGGAAGTACCACCGCCACGCCTATTTCTGCCGTGAAGCAATT
>DWEM01002111.1:0-12662 GCA_018245935.1 Agara belti belti
GCTGACACCGACTCCAAAAAAAATAAGAATAATTGTATCTATATTATATAATCGTAATAATTTGATTGTTTTTTGGGTAGTCTAATATTGTTCATTTCATTTTACTTAGAACTCTAAAAACAATTTTGCTCATTGTTTGTTATTCATACGTATTTGTTGAGTTAGATTTGAAGTGGGTAGGTACGTACCTTCTTGTGTGGTAAACACATAGATCGTACCTACATATTGACGAGTAGAATAGAAAGTTGATTATGAAGTTGTAGAAAAATACGTAATTATTTTTTACTTTTTAGTGCACATTAATTTGTTCTGGATTAGTTTTATTTTGAAGTCGGTTTTTTTTTTTGTTAAAATTTTTGTTTATTTTCAGGAAACGGTTCATCGTTTTTTAGGTTACGCTCACGTGGCCGCTCAAACAAATGTTCGATTGACCGTTTGACCCATAAACGATAGAACTACATGTAATCGAATCGTTTCGGCCCGCGGTCGTTCGTCGCGGCTGCGACCCGTCACTCGCAGCCGAGTACGGACTTGCGGCAGCAGTTGCAGCAGCGCGGCAGCAGCAGCCGCGGCGCCGCCGTCGCGTTGTACTCGTAGGCGTGCGCCTCCGCGTGCGGCGGCAGGTACGGCGCGCCCGCGCTGTTGTACTTGGGCCCCTCGGGCACCAGCACGTGGCGGTGACACAGCCGGCCCTGCTCGCCCACGCGCGCGTCATCGCCCCGCACCCGAACGCTCGTAAAGATAAAGGTTTCGTAACGGTCGACGCGCATTCGATACGCATTGACATTTCCAAGTGGACATTTATAATCTCGCACTAGAAAAATGCGAAGCGACGGATCGATTCCGTCGAGATTGCGGATGCACGTTCCGGCGAAATATAGTCATAATAACATTAAATGGGACTCTTCCGGGAACGGCTATTGGATTTCGAGTCGGGCAGCAGACCGCGCCCGGCGGCCGATACGCCTATATACCGTTTAATGTTTATGTAGATATTTTTCTACTCGGGCGCGGAACGAACCGACGCGCTCGTGGCGCAAACGACTTCCGACTATGCAGTATATCGATTCCAGTGCGCGCTCGGCTCGAACGAGTCGATCGTTACTGCGGCCCGGTGCGCGTGCGTTCGCGCCGGTTCCGAAGAATAACACGCCGACCTATCGCCTACCGGGCGGCGCTCACCTTCAGCCTCTCCAGGTGGACGCGGCCGCCCTTCGCCGGCGCCATGTCCAGCGACGCCCCGCGCGGCGCCGGCCCGGGGCTCGTCGTCTCGCCGTGGAGGGACTCCCTCGGCGGCCCCTCGTTTTTCTCTAGGAACTTTTTGAACTGCGCCAATTTATTCTTCTTCGACCGTAGACGTCGTCGCGTCCCTTTAACGCTCGCTTCCCCTTCGGCGGTTCGCGCGGTCGACGTACGAAGCCGCGCGGGTCCATATTTCTTTTTCGAAAATAATCTCATTTCGCCCGGATCGAGCTCGTCGCTACGTTTCTGCGTTACCGTATCCGTTTCCCTCCAGGACGGTTTTATCGTCGGTCGATCGCTCACGGGCGCGCCACCCGCGTCGGCGGCCCCCGCCCCCGCCCTCCGCCGCGGCCCGAAGGCGTCGTTGACTCTTCTTCTGATGTCCTCTACGATGCGACCGCGCGCGTCGTCTTCGTCCCCGCGAGGCTCGCGCCGGGCCTGCGGGGAGGAGGAGGTTACGTTGGTCGCTTTGGCCGACACCGTTGCGGTAGAATCGCTTCCAGCGGGCGTCGGTCCCGCTGCACCGGGCGCGTCGGGGCGGGGGGCGCGGCTCGCGAGCTGCACGTAGTCGTCGTTGGCGCGCCGCAGCGCGCGCTTAAGGTTTTCTACGAATTCCAAATTTTTTTTCTTAAACGAATCTGGAAAGTAAACGTCACGTTGGAAATCAATTATACGACGCTAGTATTGCGAAATATTAAACGTCGCCCGTTCGTTCATAAATACATATAGATGTAATTAAATGGAAGAACCCGTATGTTATAAAAAGTTGAAAATGTAGAATTTTAAAAATTATAGTATTTCACCACTCGTTTCGAGTATTGCGCAGTTTTCGTAAATCAAAAGAGTTAAACAAAATACGAGAATCATGATTCCTCTCGAACGTTACGACGCACTGTTATTATTTTTGCGTCCGTATATAAAAGTCGTATATAAAAATAGAGAATTAAATTTTTATTGTTAACCGACAAAATAATCGACGGCGGCTCGCGGCCCGCGCGCTCGTCGGACGCGGACCGACGGCGCACGAGCGGTTGTGCGTCCCGCTATGATATTTGAGCGCAACATGAGGAATGCGCGGCCCTCGCGGCCCTCGGCGGCACCTCTATGCCTACAGTGGTCGTTCGAAAACCGCTCGCGTGACCCTCTGTGTCCTCTCTCGTTCCTCTCGTGTCCCGTGTGCGCTCGGAGGGAGCGATGGACGCGAACGTGAAGGTCGAGGAGGGTCGTGCGGCGCTTCTTTCCTTTTGGTGTGACGTTCGCAATGGGGGTTTAAAAACGGCGTACGACTCCTTGTTATTAGCCTTTTTTAATTTATAGAATTAAAATTTCATCCGGAGTCGTCGCGCCCCGGGGGCTGCTCGTCGGCGTCGTCGGCGAGCGCGGGCAGGCCCCGCGGCCTCCGCATATACTGGCGGCGTCGCTTCGGCAGCTGCAGCCGCGGGAGGGGCCGGCCGCCCAGCGTCAGCGGCGACACGCCGTCTGCGGCTTCCTCTCGTATGAACGTGCCGGAATTCCCACTCCTTCGATGAGATTTTCTCACCTGAACAGTAAAAAATCGTTCTCACATTCGTTATGGCCGTTCGCTTTCGCTCTTCCTGTCGTTTCTTACGATTATTGTTTTCACGTCGCGAGGTTCCCTTCGGCGGCGCGATGCGGCAGATGAATAGTAACAAACGTCGAAGCTTACGAGTGCACGCTCACCTTTAATATTCTGTATAGTTTAGTCGTACTGCGACCGTCGGGACCGAGCGTGCCGGCGCGCGGCGGGTCGTCGATTTTATCGCAATTGAGAATTCTGTTATTTCTTCTTATTACTTGGCCAATATTCCTATCGCTCGCGGTACGTTCTTCTGTCGGACCGACGGATTCCGTATCGGAATATCTTACACCGCTTCGACCTATACTTTCCTTTCCGTCACCACCGACACAATGATTCCTCTCGCTTTCGAAGTCTTTCCTTTTCTCGTTTTCGTCGACGTGTTCCAAAACCGTATCCGATAAAGGCTCGTTTCGTACGTCCCTCTCGACAGACGCGTAATCGTAGTTATCCTTCATTAATTGTCGTCGCAAGGACCGCGCGAGCGTTGCGACGTCGGGATCTGACGGACGGCCGGCTGCGACGCAACGACGACAGAAGATCATTTAACTATCGCGAACGACAACACCGCGCCACCGACGCTCGCCTCTGCTTTATGCATATTCAAGTAACAATACGCACTCACAAGGAGCGCGAACGCCCGATGCCCCGCGCCCCGCGCCCCTCGCTTCTCGCTTCTCGCCCCTCGCCCCGCACCCGCGCACCTCGCCCCTCGCCCTCGCCCTCGCCCTCGCCCTCGCCCTCGCCCTCGCCCCTTGCCCCGCCGCCGCCGTCGCGATGAGTGCGGGCGCCGGCGCACCGTCCCCGGTAACACAGTTCTCTAGGAGGATCATCTCTCTGACAGGCGCGCACGTGCTCCGACATATTTTGCTCGTTCTGAAGTTATTTGACGAGCCGCGTGCCGCCCAGTGCGGGCGTCGTTGGCCCGATATTACTTCGCATTTGCGATAATACCCATAAACTTCATTCAATATTATTGAGTAACTTCAGTAAGGCGCAACGTGACCCCGCGGGCCGCCTGCGAGCTCGAGTGAAGAGGAAGTCTCTAACGAAGCCGCTCTCGTCCACCTGCGGTCGCGTCGAAGCCGGGGCTCCGGACGTTGTACCCGTTCGGTTCCCCTTGTAGCGTAAAATACTACTTTCGAGATCCTTTCCGGCGATCTTCGACCGCGGAATTAGTGATGTTTGTAAAAGTCTGCTTGAAATAAACTACATTTTTACGTTTCTATATTACGTATTGCATAATGTATGTGTTCCATCGTATACCTGTAGTCGATGCGTTCCGAGCCTCGCCTACCTCGCGCTGCCCACCGCCGCCCCGCACTCCCGCGCGCTACTCCACGCTGCTCCACTACCCCGTGCCGATCTCGTATACGAGGACGCCGAGGTGTTTTGAAGTTGTTTTGTTCCAAAAATACCAATACACTCCCCATAGAACGTTTTGATTTTAATGTAAAATAATTTGATGTAGAATAAATATATTCTTTACTTCTTTCTTAAATATGTGTTGCCGATATTAAAAGTATTTTCTCTATAAAAATAAAAACTCCATCCGTACATACGTTCAGTTATATTCGGGATGTCAAAATACCTATATGAGCATCGCTAAAGCGATTCCTTATAACCACCGGTGATTTATAGTTCGTTTCGAAGCACCTTTAGCTCTGCCCTCGTGACATTGACTAGGTTTTTATGAACAAAATTGACAGAAGACGACACGACAACGTGACGTCGTGTAAACGTGCCGGCCACTGCGCTCGCCCTCCCGAAGGGGTGTTAAAAATCTTCCCGCACCCGGGCCCGCCGCCGCCGCCGCCGCCCGCCGCGGCCGGACCTCGCACTGCGGGCTAAATTATTTGTTTCGTGACACTGGGTGGCTTCGAGCCTGGAAGCGAACAGGTTTGAAATATATTCGTTGGGATGCGAGCGGTCGGCGCGGCCCCCCGGCCCGGCGGCCCTCGGGACCCGTCGCGTGCGGTGCGCGCGGTGCTGGAGTTCACCTATTAGGCGAAGGGAACCGAAAGCATCCTGTGTTTCGTTATACTCGTAACGTTGTTTTTTACTAGCAGGTTTTAGTAAAACGGCTCTCGAAGATGGTAATGTAGTGTAATTCCACCGTCCTCCGCTCGCATCGTATCGTACGGCAGCCGAACACTCTATATCTGCAGTGCACTCTCTATATTGGCAGACGTCGGTGAAGACGATGCTCCGCGTGCGGGTCCTCGACCGCTCCTGTACTCGTAACATCGAACGTTTTATCGTTATTCAGAAATTGCAAGCAGTCTATTTGGCGGCCGCGTCTAACGATAAGCACATTAAGCGCATCGGATTGTATTCCCGCATTTGCATATGCAAAATGCTAGCAATCGATTTTTAGGTGCATTTTGCATGTTTTACTACTTTTATTCGTGTTTTGTAAAAGACAAAAATTGGATTACACGTTTTAGTTTTACCGTACGTGTGTTGTGTTGAAGTAGAAGCACGCGCGCCGCGCAGTCGTACCGTTCGCGAGCAACGGACTGTTTAAGAACTTATTTGATGTCATGCGTCGAAACCTGAAAATATCAAACATCTGTACGTTGCTCTCCGATGTAAAAGCGGCGCTTCAAACCTAACACGATAGCTCGATAGACGCGGGAGAGCGGGTGGCGGGGTGCGGGGGACGGGAGCGGGGCGCGGAGCTCGAGAACGTAGGTGTTCGTTGTTTACTAGCGATATTCCCATATGAATAAATAATTGGGGATCGCCAGTCACGTCGCAGCCGTCGCTCGCCACGCGAGTCGACTGCGACCGTTTGTCGTTCGCGTTTAAGCCTTCGTAACATACGCTACGACAATGAACAGCGACCGCACCTCGCGCCTCGGGCCGTCGGCTCCTCCGCGCCGCGTGCGGTGCGACGCGACGTCCGTCCCTTCGTACGCGAGAGCGTATCCTCCTCATTATCGATCCGATTAATATTCCCACCGCGCTACGAAGCCAACGTTAACAGTGGCGTCGGACCAGAATGCGACACTCTCCGCCCGCCGGGAGCCGCCACGTACATGCTTTTGTACGGACCGTGTCGCCTAACAGAACTTCGGCCGCTCGTTTCTTACTTTACGTCATTGTACCGCACCACCAGTACCTCGCTGTATGATTTATAAGGTTTTTATAACCGAAACGTGCCACGACATTAAAGTTGTTTTTATGAACTCTTCGTTACAACGTTATTATTTCGATGCCTTCGCAGGTCCGGCTTCGGGTCACGGTGTAGTAGCGATGACGATTATAAGGTCTTCATCGTGAAAACGAATGGGTCGAGAATCTTGAAATATACCATGAATAAAATTGGTTGATCGTAAATGGTACCAAATAAATATCAAGTATAGTTCGATCGGTGACGGGCGAGCGTGCGTCCGCCCGCCGCGCGCCTTCCGCGGGGCATTCCCCGAACGGTAAGAGGGAGCACTTCCTCCCTCACTTTCGCAGCTTATTTCATGCAACAAACGTACTCGTGATGGTACATTGCTCTGGGCGAGTGATAAAAAAAATTAATTTTAATGAGGGTACAGTCAAAAATACTGGATTCTTTAGATTACTACGTACGTGTGATTTCATTTTTACTGTTCCATAATATTATGTTAATAAAGGTATTGTACACTTTTACTCTTAATGCTTCCCAAATATAAACACTTTTCTTGCAGTGAAAGACAATTTATTCAAAAAAAAACACGTTTACTTATGTAACGCCTAAAAAATCTTAACAGCGTGATTCAGGAAAACCAGTAGCGCCATCTAGTTTGGCACACCTGAACAACGACGTTGAGGCCGTTCCGATACTCAACATTCCGCCCACCATGGACAGCCTAGTGGTCCATAACACGTAATTCTACAAAGTTACACAATCCAAGTTAGACGCCCACAGTGAACGAATGTACAAAAAAAATCAAATAAACCTAATACATCAATGTAGGTAGCTATAAAGTACATATATGAGAACAAATGGACTGTATGTTGAATTTAAACAAAAATAAAAATTATACAAGTTATACAACACAAATCACAAAACTATTAGTAAGCACAAAACCAAATAATAAATCTTAAGATTTCTCTACAGGCAACACAATAAGTTTCGACACAGGTCGTTTTATAACAGAATTTTTACAACGCAACGAAACTACACGTGTTAAATTATCCAGACCATAATGTTTTTCGGTAATAATGCCATATAACCATCTGGCTGGTGGGAGATCATTCTCCTTAACTAAAACTATATCACCTACCTTTGGTTCTGGTATTTGATGGGACCATTTATACCTATGATGAAACTGCGTCAAATATTCATGTGACCATCTACGCCAAAATTCTTGCACTAAACGCTGCGAAAGATGCCATCTCTTTAAACTACTTATATTTGAATTTTCAAAGTTACTGTCAGGAAGAAGAACTAAGGGTTCTCCAACCAAAAAATGCCCCGGTGTTAATGGAAACGGATCGTCAGGGTCAGTACTGATTTGAGAAAGGGGCCGAGAGTTTAGACAAGCTTCGATTTGCGCTAGGACAGTGGTCATCTCCTCAAAGGTCAAGGTATGGTTACCAATCACTCGTTTGAGATGATGTTTGGTGGACTTCACTCCCGCCTCCCATAACCCTCCAAAATTTGGAGAATGAGGAGGTATGAAATGCCATTTGGTGCCATTGCTGCTTAACCAATCCGCTATGTCTGTAGCCATGCTCGACCTTTCTTGAGTGGATAAACCCTTTAACTGCTTGTTCGCGCCGACGAAGGTGGTGCCGTTATCGCTCCAAAGATCGGCACAGTGTCCTCGTCTGGCCGTAAAGCGCTTGAAAGCTGCCAAGAACGCTTGTGATGTCATATCACTAACAACCTCCAAGTGAATGGCACGTGTGGCCATACAGACGAAGACACAAATGTAGCCCTTGGTAGAGCGATAACCACGACCCTTCGACGGCCTGACCGCAATAGGACCGGCATAATCTACTCCACTCCTTGCGAAAGGACGGCAAGCATTTGCTCTTGCCTTCGGCAATTGACCCATAAGTTGCTGATTAGGTTGCCCAGAATGGCGTACACAGATTACGCACTTCCTCACAAACAGCCTTATCAGACCCTTTGCGTTAACTATCCAATACTTGGTTCTCAAATAATTGAGCATCAATTGTGGGCCTCCGTGCATGGTGCGTGCGTGAGCATGTGCAATCACGAGGTCCGTAAACTGAGACCTATGAGGAATGATGATAGGATTCCTCATAGTATCGGTTATGTTAGCATGCCGCAGTCGACCGCCCACCCTGAGGATTCCATCCTCGTCTAGGTAAGGGTTTAAAGAAATAAGTTTGCTTTTATTTTTTACCTTTCCTAGCGACCTTAATGAATGTATATCTTCTTTAAAACATTGATTTTGACAAATTTTAATGCAAACCTTTAACGCTTCATTTATTTCACATGAACTTAACCAACTAGTTTTAGTCATATTTTTGGACTTTAATCGTAGAAACCTTCTACAATAAGCCACAATTCGGGTAAGTTTGGTAAGGGATGAATATTTGGCAAGGATATCATCGGAATCGCAGGTAAGTACATTACTACTAATTTTTATTTTTCGTTCTTCTAAATCTGTTTCCCTTATTTTACCTTTACTGTAGTTTATTTCTCTCTCCTTTAGCCATTTAGGTCCTGATTTCCAGAGCGTCAAATCACTTAATTCAGATGGAAGAATGCCTCGAGAGGCACAGTCAGCGGGATTGTCATTGGATTGGACGTGTGACCATTGGTGAGTATCGGTGTGTGTAAGTATCTCGGATACCCTATTTGCCACGAACGTTTTCCACCTGCTTGGATGACTTCTGAGCCACGACAAAACCACGGTCGAGTCAGTCCATGCATGAATATTTTCCTTGGCAACTTGTAGAGTATCAGAGATCTCATAGAGCAATCTTACAAGTAAAACCGCCCCACACAATTCAAGTCTTGGGATGCTCACCTGCTTAACGGGACACACCTTTGTCTTTGACGACACCAAACTCACTTGAACGACGCCATCTTTATTTAGAAGTCTCGCATACACCACGGCCGCATATGCATCATCAGACGCATCGCAAAACCCCTGCAGCTCTAGAATCGACTCCCTATAGCATCCTAACCAACGAGGGATCCGAAAATTAGTAAGTTCGCAAAGACGATTACGAAAGTTTTTCCACTCGTGAAAAAGGTAAAAAGGAAGCTCACTGTCCCACGAAATTCCGGTTAACCAAATTTTCCTAATTAGTATTTTAGCCGTTATAATGACAGGCGCGATCCATCCCAAGGGATCGTACAACTTAGCTATGTCAGAAATCACTTTACGCTTGGTCACGGGTGCTTCCAACGGTGGAAGTTTAACTGTATATCCAAACTCATCTGTTTCCCTAATCCATGTTAAACCTAAAATTTTTAGAACTTCATCAGTTTTTATGGCTAAACTATCCTTTATTTCTTCCTTTCCTTCCTGAATTTTTTCTAACAACTTGTTGTTATTACTGGACCACTTCTGAAGTTGAAAGCCTCCGCGATCAAGCATTTTGCTCATACTGTAGTAGATTTCTAGGCCTTCAGCAATAGACTCGCATCCAGTCATGAGATCGTCCATGTAGAAATCTTGGATCACGCGCTCTGACACTAAAGGAAACTCGCTACCTTCATCATGCGCTAACTGTTGCAAAGCCTTAACTGCCAAGTAAGGCGCTGATGATGTACCAAAGGTCAACCGAACTAAACGGAGATGTTTTATGTCGGTGTCCGGACCTTCACGCCACAGCAGACGTTGATATTCGGCGTCTTCTGGATAGACTTTAACCTGTCTGTACATTTTAATAATATCTGCAACCAGCGAAATTGGATGACGACGCCATCGCATGACAATGTGTCGCAGATCAGGTTGAAGAGTAGGGCCTACTAACAAATCATCATTTAATGATACGCCATTATAACCTGGGCAAGACGCGTCGAACACGACCCTTAACTTGGTTGTAGTCTTGTCGTTCCTCAGAACGGCATGATGCGGCAGGTAGGCGACCTCGGGATTAGCAATCTCGCTAATGGGAACATATTCCATATGGCCCAATTCTATGTATTCCTTGATTACATTTGAATATTCAGCTCTCAATTCATGATTGTGACTAAACTTTCTCTCTAAAGCCATAAGACGCTTGCGAGCTATGTTTTCGGAACCACCATACCTGCACTGGGGATCCTCTGACTTAAAGGGCAATTTGACTATATATCGCCCGGAAGGGTCCCTAGCGGTAGTGTCCGAAAATATCTTTTCGCACCTCTCCTCCTCGTCGGTCAAATATTTCCGACGCTGTGAGGAGTCCGATTCCAATTCCCAAAACCTTTTGAGCAACTGATTATCATCGGCATGATTCATTTGAACATGCAAACTAACAATGGCATTATGGCATTTCTGAGTCGCGATGTGATTGGGTCCGTATATGCTACCAGATAGGATCCACCCGAGGGTCGTTTGCTGCGCAACGGGTGTTCCGGGGGGACCCTTGATTAAACCTTCCAATAAAATCTGGCTATATACGGCAGTCCCTAAAATCATGTCAATTTTGTTTGGCACTCCATATGATGGATCTGCCAATTCCGTAGGTGAGAGTGTCAAAGGAATATGAATAACCTTCCTGTCCGGAAGCAGCGACGTGAGTTTACTCAGAACATACGCTCTGGTAGACACCGCAGTAGAATGGTTAAGGCGAGAGTGAAATTTAACTGTGACCATTGCCCTAGAGGGTAAAGTACCACTCTGCTCATCTCCTAACCTTGATATATCAGCTCTTATCGGAACCTTCCTCAAACCTAGCAACTGGACGGCTGACTCCGTTATAAAAGAAGCCTGAGAGCCCTGATCAAGTAAGGCTCTTAATACTATAGTTGCCCCAGATGTTGCTTCGACCTTTATTAAGGCCGTGGCCAATAATGATTGGCTTTCGATTTCCGAAAAGCATGATATGACCGTGGCGGTCTCACACTGTGCATTAGATGTGGTCACAGGTGTGACGACATCGTCGGTCTGTTTGTAACTGTCGACCGATTTATGAATACATTTGGGATGTAAAAGACTATGATGCCTTTTGTTACAAATACGGCATCTCGTAGACTGGCGACATGAATATACGGCGTGGTTTGCACCTAAACAATTATAGCAAAGTTTGTTTGTTTTTACAAAGTTACGGCGTGTGTCAACATCTTGGTTCGCAAAAGTTTTACAATTACACAGCTTGTGAAATTCCGAGCAATACAGACATGATTGTGTTGCAACGTGAAGCGTTTTTACATTTTTGGTAACAGATTTTACTATCTTGGTATCTAGGAATTCGAGAGATCTAAACCGCTGTTCTAAAAATTCACGCATATCATCCAAGGTAGGCAGTACATCAGACAGTTCACTAATCTTGACTTCCCACAATTTCCTAGATTCCGTATCTAATTTTAAAGTTACAATGTAAATGACAATTATATCCCAATTACTAATATCAATGCCTAAATTTTCTAAAGCGTGCAAACATTCATTTGTATTGTCTAACAGTTCCTTTAAACCTACTGATGATTCTATTTTCAGAGATATTTGACCAAATAAGCGTTTTAATATACAGTTACAAAGATGTCTTCTATTATTAAACCTTTTTTCAATTTGATCCCAACACTGTTTATAATTCGCTGATGTTATAGGCATTTGTCGTATTAATTGCTCCGCCTCACCGGTTAAATACCCCTTTAAGTAATGTAATTTCTGTACCTCATCCAACGACTCATTTGAGTGCACCAGGGAAACAAATAAATCTCTAAAGGTAGGCCATTCATTGTAGTTCCCTGAGAAAGTGGGTATAGTTATTTTCGGCAATTTAATAGACGTATGAGACGATGATGATGTTGATTTACTGTCGACCTTTACTTGCGCCTTTGAAGATTCCAACATATGTAATTGCGACTTCAAATCAGCCTTATAGTCAGTGTATTTTTCTTCAGCTTTATCATAGTCACCCTCATGAATGTAAGATGATTTATTCAGATCTTCCTCTACCAAATTACTGATGATGAATTCATGATTAAGTGTAAATTTTTTCCAAAGTTGTTCGAGTGTCTCTAATCTTGTCTCCAAATAGGAAATATTTATACGTTCCTTTGGGGACTTTTTGAAATTGGTAAATGCATTTGTAATCCGTAGAAGTAAATCTCTCTGAACCTTAAATTTCGCTTCCATGTTGCCGTTATTATTCAACTGTTTCCAATGTAAGTATGAAGTTAAAATTTCACAAGTATTAGCAATTTGACAAGTGTCCAAGATGAACGCAAAAAAATCACAGAGTACCAAACTGCTACAAAATATTCAAAATCCCAGAATTTTCTAAGTGTTAAACTTCTATCTAAAATCGGGCAGGGATTCCCCGTCTTTCCACCTTTTCGTAAATTAACTAAGTCTTTTAACACTTAAATTTTTCACTAAACTGAACTCTTCACAAATTTTCTAAGTCTTTTTTAATAACTTGTAAATTTACTCACAGTTTGTCCGCACTTATACTTGAGTAACCTTTGACGTCCACTGATTCTTCAATATCGCCCGCACAAACTTGCACCAGTACTTCTATATTTATATTCTTCGATTCTTAATTACTTCCGGAACGATAGGACCATGTACACCTTTACTCTTAATGCTTCCCAAATATAAACACTTTTCTTGCAGTGAAAGACAATTTATTCAAAAAAAAACACGTTTACTTATGTAACGCCTAAAAAATCTTAACAGCGTGATTCAGGAAAACCAGTAGCGCCATCTAG
>DWEM01002112.1:0-12659 GCA_018245935.1 Agara belti belti
CACCTAGACGTATCACTACATATATTATACGTATTACGTATTATACGTACATTATACGTATGTTATTATACATATAAACCTTCCTTTGGAATCACTCTATCTATTAAAAAAAACCGCATCAAAATCCGTTGCGTCGTTTTAAAGATCTAAGCATACATAGGGACAGACAGGGGAAAGCGACTTTGTTTTATACCATGCAGTGACAGTGATTAACCGAGTAAAACTCGGTACCTACTCGTTATTCGGCATAACTTGAACTAGGCCCTTATCTAATTAGTATGTTTATGTCGTGATATACAAATATGTAGTGGTATACCTATGTTGAGTTGATCACCGGGTTAGATGACTTCGGTTCCAACGAGTGTACAACACATGTAGAGTTCACGTTTCCACCGTGATCGAAACAATACACGAACAATTGCGAAGCCACAGGTTATCGAATATAAGTTAATTGATTCAACTGATTTATGCCTCTATTAAATAGTTAGCTGTGAACCGCCGTTTCAGTCGCGTAGAGTTTTTACCACTTATATGATTTAATGCTCCGATTCATCAGCGATTTTGTTATTGAAACTGGCATCCAGATACTTCTTTTAGACATACTCGTCCATACACACATTCCCGTTTGCTCATCATAAAGGTAGGTTAAGTGATGATTTCAACCGGCTACCATCCTAACAAACGTCTATAGCCTATTTTACTCTTATCAAAGTCGTCATTTAGACTAATCTATTAGATGTACTCTTGACGTGGCCTTTTTAAGTACATGTCAGATTTAATAGCGACTCTACCATTCACACTTTCCTTATAAATCCGCTACATGTTTCCGTAATCGTTCAAACTTTCGTTTTAGATATATTTACACCGAATTGATTAATTAGGCGAATTTCACCACGATATTGCAATCTCGCAGATGGTACCTCCTGAAACGTTCATCTGATGTGTGTGAATGAATTTTTTTTAACAGATATAAAGTTGAAACAAAATTTTCCAAATAGCATTTTTACGCTTTATTGACGGAATGTAGAAAAAACTTTTAGCAACCGTAATCTAGGCGACTATTGGAATGTGCTGCCAAATTGTCTCCGTCGGATTACGTGTAAATAGATGCTGTAAAACCATAAGCGTAACTGATTTATAAGTATTTATGAAAATATACAAGACATTTATTATAGCTCCGGTAACAAGACACTTTTTATTAAATTTATACTGAATTGTTATTAACTATTGATGTTCTAAAATTATATTCCCGGGGGGTCTATGCAATTATCGCATAAATAATTCAGTACTAGCGCTCGTGTTTAAAGATATTATTTTGTTTTTCTTGATAATTGTACCTAACTCGACAATTAGTGGCAGTTCATGTGTACAATTTATTTTAATTTTCTATGTAAGAAGGTTTTTCTTGTGTGAGATAATTGTATGTATGAACGGTGTATTATTGTAGTGTATAGAAGTTTATGTCTCTTGTAATTTACCTGTTTTACTTTAATAACTTCGTAGGTATTGTTTGTTCGTAGGAATTATTTTATTCAGTACGAAGCATTCGTAACTTTTTATTGTATTATTATTCGTATAGTTTTAATATTAAAGTATTATGTAGAGGGTACGTTCGAAGCAGCGAATATTCTTTTCACTACGGAATTTCCAGTGCGTTATTGTAGACTCTTAAAAATCATCAAAAGGGTCATTCAACTCAACGCGTTAGCTACTCCTGCGGTATAGCAAAGATCCATTGTTACGTGTGCTAAAAATTATTTGTTGTATTTATGGTTCATATTCTGACACTTATTACTTTTTTCTAGCTAACGTTTCGGCGCAACCTCGCGTGATTGAAAGCGATGATCTGACGTACCGTGTAACATATTTGCGAAATGAACGCTTATTAGCTGTAACTTTGAAAATAATTACAGAACCACACTATTTGGTAATAGAGCTGTATAAATAATAGTCATTATCCATTAACGCGACCGCTTCCACGTAGATCTATCATTAAATGGCAACTTGGCCTCCTTTGTGTCTGTTACGTCTGCGACACAGAAAATGGTAGTTATTAGTGTATCTATACCTATTACAAGGGTGATGAATGTATAGCGTTACTTCGGTAATTATTTTTTTGCAAGTCCGCAGTCTGTCATGCGATCTCAATCAATTCTCTTCGGAATGAAGCGCATCACTTGCTGTGGAATGTGACCGACGATATGGTGTTATTTTCGTATTAATCGCAATAAAGAAGTTATTATTGTTCTATATATTTTGCAGCTGATATTTCTAGTTAAATTTATCGTTAAAAAAATTCTCGACTCTTCAGTACCTATACATTATATTCTCACTTCATACTTATTTTAACATTTCCCTGTTTTGATATGATAACTTTATCGAAGTGAAACAATTTTAGGACACACGAAAATTTTAATTGTGCGTGTGACTGTACTTTTACATTGATGCTGTGCTGGCGACGGAGAGAGGCTAATTTTTTTTTTCTACTTGCATGACTCGTACTAACAGAACCATATCAGAATGCTATTAAGTATTAACTGCATTTGCAAAGCTGAATGCTCAATTGAGTGCGTTCAATTAGACGTAAAATTGATGTGGGATCACACACATTTGTACCTAACGTGCCTGTACCTAATTTGTACCTGTACGTTTATCGTATTGCTGCTGTTGTAAGAATTGTGATTGTTTTCGTATTGGAAGCATTCTCCGTTCATTCTTCTAACGAACCTACTACACAAAATTGGTTACAATTTTTAAATGAATTATAATACATATTATATACATAAGTTTGTAAATACACACACCTTTATGTAAGTGTAATAATAATAAGACTTACATTACATAAATAAGCTATCTAATGTATTAATGTAGAATTAGTATCTGTTTAGAATTCTATATGATATGTAGCATGTATATAAGCCGTCTGGTTGCCATAACACAGGCTCTGCTTGAATTGGGATCAGAATTGAGTGTCCAGTTGAGTTTGAGTTGAATTGTCCCAAGATATTATTAATATGTATTATTGTCTATTGTTAACGCTAACAGTTGAACAATTAACGCATATTATTTATTTTTCTTTATCATTTTATAATGAGTTTCAGTAGCTTATACTTGATGCGTTGATTTTTTAAGAACCCTCAGATAAATATTCTTGGGCTTGGTTGCAGTTTATATTTGTGAAATTAATAACCGTGAACTCTATGTTGGCCAATTTAATGATATAAAAAAAATTATTTTCAAAAGAATTTAACTTAGACAATTTAAAACAAGTTCTTAATTTATTTAAGTATCGTTATAAAATACAAAAATCTCGATTCACTTCAAGTGTATGTCCAATAGGTGCGGTAACTTAAAAATAATACATGTAATGAACACATGTCAGAACACAGATTACAACTACATCGTGTAATTCTACATGTTACATGTCTGTAATCAGATATCGATACTTATCCATTTCAAATGACTTTGTTAAAACTTCAAAGTTAGTCTCCCTCAAAAAAACTCATCACATGTCAGAAATTTTATATTGTAACTGTAAAATAAATCAATAAAAGCGTATTCACATGCACTGTAATACTGGTATTCGTACTGACTACGTAGTTTAAAATCTAGTTGATAACAATTATAAACTCGATGTGAAAATGGCATTACATATTTATTATCTATTAAAAAAATAAACGCGTTGGCGACATCGAAGACAATCATTATGAAGAACCTCACTGATGAATATTATTAGCAACAATCACCGTAATTCAATGAATTTTCATGTTAATGCAGCAGGTCTGTCAGCGGATATACTTACAACGTGTTGTGACATTCGTGTGGTTAATAGCACGCTGTACACAGTCTTTAAAATTACTAAGCGATTAAATAAAGTAGGTACTAAACCCATAACGCATTATTGCGTCCTCGTGGCCACTTGGATTCAATGGTCTTGTTTAATTTTATAGAGTATCACAAAAACGATTATCGGTCGAGTTTTCGTGGTATTTGCAGTTTTTGAATAATTAGTACTTTAAATACATATCGTAAAATTTTAAAGCGTTCCGTGCGGTTGAGTTTGAGTTGAAATTGCGGGTTCGGTGAACAAAAAATGTTTCGTTAATACGAAGTTTAATTACTATTGGACCACGAATACAAAGCTGTTTTGTGTGCGAGCGTACTTTGGCAACGCAACTGCAAAAGGCAAAAGTACCTACATTGTATCTCTATAATGTTAAGGATAGAGCGGCTTGGCAGAGTCCTATAATTTCAACACCGCTGCAATAAGTTTCATCTTAATATTCTACGAAAGCCTACTGGATGCCTAGATTGCTTATTACCTCCATTACACTTATTGTACCTATCATTACATGTCTTTTGTTTTTGTATTTATTTTAGTACTACTGTAATGAAATAATACTGATGTTCCATATCTCTTATCTGACATTAATATGTGAACCTATAATATTGGTAAAGTTTATAAACAAATAATAAATTATTAATAATAATATTAATAACATAATATATGTAATATCTTGTGACAACCTCAAGCACAACCATCTCATCCCAAACTAGGTAGAGCGTGTACTATGGTTACCAGCCACTTACCAACTACTTGTACAGAACAGACAAATATTCTTATCACACAAATGTTTGTACTGTGTGGGAATCGAACCCACGACCTCCGGTTTCGCAGTCAGGGTCTCTAACCAATAGGCCAATAGGTCAGTCAAATTATAAGTGAACCACAGGATAGCGCGGACGAGTCCAGTAGTATTGAATACAATTTTGCGATTGGAATTTCGATATAAACAATACTCTTTTAAACTATTCGTCATCCAGACATCGACAAAGAGATAAAGTATTTTATTGAGTTTATATGCAAATCCAATCGTGTAGTCTAAAAGAATGGTTGCATATTTTTGTGCGCAATTTATTTTTGTCGTAACAATATACCTAGCGAAAGATTTCAATTAGCAAATCTATTAATAAAATGAAAAGTTACTTTTTTATATAATTATCACACAGATCATTTATGGCCACCCTAAAAACGAATACCAACTGTATATCAACATTTAGGTATAGTGTTGTATTAACAATATACCAGATTTATATAATAGCAGATTTTTGAAAAATTTCGAATACAAACGAAGGAGAAGAAATTAATCAAACGTAGTGATTTTATGCTAATGCACGATATATGATAAATATTTTTTACAAAAGTTGCATGAAATTTTTAAATTTCAATATAATTTCAAGAAGTTTGTCTAAACTGTAGCCGAATTAATTCCTTAACCCCCACCTTTTACACACGAGCATAATGATATTTGTAAGAAATCTATTGTTTTATACAATTTCAACTAAAATGGAACGTGACGTATCCAAAGGATTCCGCTCACATTTCCATTAAAACAACGTTTTCTTGCAGCTTCTGCGTTAATATTCACTTGCGTCTTGTTGATTTTTGTAAGCTGCAATTAAATCAATGAAGAAATATGTATTACGTCCACGTGGATTTCAATGTCGATCCAGTTTCATAGAATTAGCGGTGGCAAGTTACCAGATATAGTGTTTTTATAATGAAAATATGTTTTATGCTGTTTTATGCTGATAAGGATACTTCGGTATTCCAGGGACAGGTGACTCAAATGTCAAGAGATAATAAAAAAAGTTCATAATTTATATTCTGGTCACATTAACTGTATTATATCGTCATTAGGCCCTCACTACATAAATGCACGGTTCAATACCTTTATGTCGATGTATTTAAGTGCCATAATTGATTGAATGGACCGTTATTGTGAGATATAAAAGTGTAACACATACGAATACACCGATAGCGGAAAATGTATGGGCAACGCTAATTGTGTCGGCAACAACAAAACTAGGTAATTATCAGTTAACCAGGCATTTATTTCTGTTGTTTTTTTTGTACAAATAAAAAAATATAATGCATCAGAATTAAAATATTAATTGATTTATTTTATATAAAGATATTATTTTTATACATTGTTACCATTAAAACTTATTGCTGGACAAACGTTTGATTCCGTAAGAATCATTACAAATACATCATTTACTAGCTCGTATTCAAATGAATTTAGTATCGACTCTAATTTAGAGGTTCCACTATTGTTCTTAGATTTAATCTAAGTCACAGAAGGTGCGAACTGTACAATGATTAAGTACTGAATATATTCAGTATATATATACTAATGATACAATAATGATTAGGTATAGAACAAAATATAGAAGCTTTTTTCTCTGATCATTATTAAAGTATGAGTTATCTATATCTGTATCTATATCTATACTAATATTATAAAGAGGAAAGATTTGTGTGTGTGTGTGTATGTAACGAATAGGCTGAAAAACTACTAGACCGATTTCAAAAATTCTTTCACTATTTGAATGCTTCATGATCACTGATCAATATAGGGTATATTAATTACAAGCTTTTGCCCGCGAATTCGTCTGCGTGGAGCAGTTTCTATCTGTATTATTTGCAATAAAAGTGTCCTAGGAAATTAAAATGCTGCCCAAAGCTACTATTCCACGTGAACAAAGTTGCAGGCAAGAGCTAGTAACTTATAATGCAACGAAGACAAAAATTGAACATCAAAAAAAAAACAAAATGAACAGAAAAAAGACATACGAAAATAAAAGGATACTGATATGTTATAATCTTTATTATTACGTTCTCTAATACAGGGTGTGCTACAATATAATATCATGAAATGGACTTCGGATATATTTAGGCGAAATACAGTACCAGAATGTGCCACATGATATAGTGTAATAAAACCAAACCATATTACTATTACCAAGAATGTTACAACTTGTTTGGTGAACTTTAAAACAGTCGTTCTCAAAGTGGACAATAACGCTTCCTTGTGGATGTAATCGTCCAGCTAGAGGAAACGGGGGGCGATGAAGTGGTATAGAGGAGAAGCGACATTTGACACAGTAAGTATATTTAAAGTAAAGTAATTTGGGGGCACTAGAAAATAACGGATCTCGAAAGTGGGCAGTAAATCAAATAAGTTTGAGAAGCTATGCTTTAAAAGATACCGCGGTTTCTTAGGAAAGACACCGCAGCCCCGCAACCTTGGAAGCCTTCTTTTAGTCGGCTGTAACGACGGGCGGGACACCGCAGCTGTGTTTTGGTTCCGAGCTACAGGCATAAGTATATTACATCGACAGTTAACACAAGCTTTCATTTGACTGCTACAAATGAAATTATTATTATTTAGCTTCCGTAAGCGGCTCGGCCTGAATCGCATATTGCCTTATGAAAAATTATTTTCTCTACCAAACTTCCATTGCTATAAAAAGTTTCGACACTAGTGCCCCGGCGAGCAGAGAATTTCTGTTTTCGCTTCGCGGTCGAAATGTAAGTTAGTAAAACAATATGAAGCCGTGTTCCAAATTTTTGTTATGACCTTTTTTTTTACTTTTTGCGAGCTATCTTGCAGTCTATTGTATCTACTATAACATTATACATCTGAAATTAACTCTGTTTATTTCTTTATTAGTTACGCCTGTCCAGCCAAACCACCAAGCCGATTGTAATGAAATTTAATATGGAGATAGTTTTAATCTTGTAGCATGAAGTCCGGGATAAAAGTTATTAGGCTATATAAATCCTTAAGGTTAACGGAGATTTCGAAAAGGTTTTTACAACTACGTTACTTTGGTTACTATCGGTTAAGGGAAGGTGGTGAATATGGCGTAAGATTAAACCGACTTCGTCTCCCGTTCATAGCGTCTCGGGTTCAAATCCTGGTATCTGTACTTAGACGAAATACAACCAGCCATAATGATAAAGGAAAGGAAAGGTAAGGAAGTACTTTAACATGTGACAAGTCTGGCAACCAGACTTGGCCAGCGTGGTGGTCTATAGAATAAAACATTCTTATTATGGAAGGAAAATTGTGTCTTGCAGTGGAAAAATAAAAAGGTTGATAACAAAAACTGCATCATCCGAAAATGTTGTGTTTTTCACTTGTATTAAGCTCAGTCGTTGTTACGTAAGTACGAGAGAGCAAATGATAAACCAAATATGAAAACACTTTGTTCATGTTTGCTGGGAGAATTTGGCAAACATGTGCTCGGAATTGTAATGCATTTCACATTTCACTTCAGATTTTCAGGTCATTCGCCCGTTGCATGAAAAACTAAAAATAAATCAGACAGCTATTTATGTATATCTATTCAATCGCTTATAATTCAAATATTATATTTATTTATTTATAAATATATACTTATATCTTACTTTTTCTTAAAATTACTTCTAAACATAGTGTTCTTGAGGTAAGTTGTATTAAACATATTTTATTCATTCAATTAAACATCAAATATATTATGACATAAAATTAATATACATACATAAATTGGTATATACACATCTACATACATAATATATCGTAGAAAAAGTAGGTTATTGAGCCGGTGCAAATAATTAGGTTTTTATATCCGGTTCAGTTTTCTCTCATTGCAAATGGGGTTGCGGGAATTCTCTTCCTATTGTGTGTTCATTTTATCTTTTTTATTGTTTTTTTTAAACCTATGCAAAGTAAGAGATAATATTCAAATTATTGGTGACGCTTTGATAAATAGAAAATTATGTAATTAATTTGCGGGATATTAGCGTAGAAAGTTGAGATCATGTAAATAAATTTGGCTATAACCCTGGGCACGGACCTCTCTCAAATTGATGTATTATCAGTTTTACGGAACGTTCCAAGCATAGCAGCGAAACGTAAATAGATTGCTAAAGTGGCATTATTTTTAGGGACTGGGGTTGAAATATTAGGACGCATCATCATTCATCATTTCCAAGGTAATCTGTTCAACACTGAAAAAATAAAAGTTAAAAAAGATTTTGAAAAATTTGTGTTTTAAACTCCAGTAACAACCAATTGTTGTGGCCAACAATTCAACAATAGTATTTATGTAGCTAACCAAAGCACCCTTATCAAGACGGACATTTTGTTGAACATGGAACAATAAGATAGTCAAATGCCAACGTTCCTTTGAACAACTATCGGTAACTCGATACAATGGAAGCGGTCGAGTGTATAAGCAGATTTCGGCCTCAATTAAGACGAGACGATGCTGTTATGGAAATAAATAATTCTATCGCCGCTTCTGAGACCGAATCTTGTTGTTACATAGGAAAAATACATTTCAGTTTGTTAAAGAATATGAAAGGGATAATTAAAGGAGATTACAAATTTCGGACTGACCCGATGGTACAGTGGTTACTGACTGCTGTGCCGAAAACTGTAGGTTCAAATCCGACTCACGACAAAACAAAGTCTGGTTGTGTATTGTATTGTATTGTGTATCCATTTAGACAGTAATGCTACGTGGTTTATAAGCTGTGAGTAAGCTATTCAATGAACATCAATGTAATTATGTGCGGCTGAAATTTTCTGTCAAGCCAATAGTTTATAATACTTGTCTTCTAAATTTTCATCTTCTATTTATCCAGATAACTGATGACAAAACAAAAAAGGAGAACTGTGTACCGTTTGATTTAAAATCTGAGCAATCGTGATCAAACAAATTTAGGCCTAACTTTATAGACTTGTCGTCTGATTATTTGATTGGTTTAATGATCACTGTTTTGTACTACTTTCAGTAGTCGACTGGGTATGATTGACAGGAATAAATTATTAAAAAATAATAGGAAAAATTTCATCGTTATTGTAGATTAATGACGGGTTCTTTGGCTATAATTTGTCTAATCTAAGGTGATCTTAACACTCAATGAACGAAGTACGAGATCATATCGGTAAATGTTCAAGATCATATCGGTAAATGTTCAAGATCATATCGGCAAATGTTCAAGATCATATCGATAAATGTTCAAGATCATATCAGTAAATGTTCAAGATCATATCGGTAAATGTTCAAGATCATATCGGTAAATGTTCAAGATCGTATCGGAACTTTAGTCCTCGATGAGCCTTAACTGTTCCTCATACAACTTTAAATACTTGATTGCGTAGACCTTCGCTGTCGACGAAATGCTCGACTAACTTTTTGTTAAACTGAAAGACTGAACTTGCTAGAAAAATCTTGCTAAGTTGCACATCGAGTTGCAAGGAACATAATAGAGAAGAGAAGAGAGAAATTCGAAAGAACCTCGTATTTGATTCAAATCTCACTTCTTAATTAGTGAAGCCATTATCTGAGTACTTATCTTCCAAGCTATTTGTATCGAACTGGATTCTTTTCACGTTTATATTTTTACTGTTATTTACTTTTCTGTCATTTGTTCAAATCTTCCCAATATACCAATATATGTAGTTATAATATCTTACGATATGAAGTATGTTATTGTTATGAGAAAAAGCTAAAAAAGTAAATGAAGTTAAAGTAAAAAAATCTATATTTATATAAAAAAACGCAATTCCCCGCGCACGATAAATAAAATGTTTAGCTGTCTAGTTCCTAACTAGCTCAGCCGTCCCTTGCTGTTTATCTTACATGTTATTGACAAAAGATAAAGAGAAAATATAGCAATTGTATACATAACAGCCCTCAGCGTCTTAACTCGTAAGTTAAATACGTTTTCTTATAGAACAGTTTAGAAAATCGTTATACGAGTAAATATATAACAATATGTAGATGTTGATGTGATATCTTCAAATCTGGAATTTGTGGTTTATTTCTGCATACCTGAAACAAAAATATATAAAAGTTAGACTACTATACATTAACTAAAGTAAACTACACATATAATATTACTTAAAAATTATATGAAACTAGCTTTTGCTTGCGACTTCGTCCGCGTGGAATAGTGACTTTGGGCAGCATTTTAATTTCCTAGGATAAATACCCATGAAGTTTGGCCTCGTCAATGAAACTGCTGGGATTGTAGGTTCAATTTCAATATTATTAGATTAATGAGCATGAAAATTTGTCATGTGACTAAGTGTAGAGTTATATTATATGAATATGTATTTGAAGATTTATATAGATTATCAGCTGTTTGGGTACCATAACGCAGGCTTCGCTTAATCTGGGTTCATGTGGCCGTGAATGTTCCAAGATTTTTTTTTTTAAATTACATATAAGTGCAAGAAAATTTAACATAACTCGCCAATTGTTAACACTCACTGTAATGAGAGTAAAGGCTGTCTTGGAATAGGTCGAGGTGTTATCACGCGTACCGAAGAGTTACTTCACTCAATGTCCTAAGTCATTTCGATAGGACAAAGAGGATGACAGTACTTCTTATAGACGTTCGGTAACTACGCTGACGAAATCACCTAATTGTTATTGAATTATTTATTCGTCCTTGGCGTACCGCAGCTCCAGACAGCTCGTTAAACAGTTAAAACGGTAAAAAATTAAGACGCTTTGAAAGAAAATATGTATGTAGCTTGAATGTTTTTCCATATCGTTATCATTTTTATTTTCAACAATAACTCCGTTGATAAATTCATCCGCCAGGTCACAGTGACATTTCTGTGATTGATAACGTATCCGATGCAGTCATTTTTAATTTTTATTTCACATGAATTTATGTACTGCATTTATTGATATTAGTTTAGGTACTCATTAATATTCTAACTGGAACAATTGTTTTATTGTATCTATATCTATTAACATTTGGTATTGAAAAAAAACCACGAGCAATTGTAGACGAAGCATCTTTTAATTAATTAACTTTTTTTTAAACGTCAAAGAATTTTTTTTTTGGAGTAGTAATTATAGAGTATTATTTTTTTAATTTGCTTGTAGGTAAAGAAATTTGTAGTTCTATTTCAGAATACAAATTTACATTTACATTTTGTTTTTACTACATTGAAAAATAGAAATCTTTGGTACCATTAATTACATATTTAACAGAATCTGGATGTATATTAAATAAATCGGTTTTCTGTAAAATTACGATTTGCTAATATCATTGTGACATCTGTTATATATTATCTACATTCGGGCCACAAATTTTTTGATTCGATTTAAGAAAAAAAAAAATTGTTGTTACAAAATGTTCACCCATCCATTCGTACGTGGTTGTGTGAATAACACCGATTGTGTTTTGTTTGTTTGAAAACATACCCTACATCGTACACGAACGCACAGGCCTTGTCGGTAATTAGAACGCGTATTCGCTATTTCAGCTACATATTACCTTCATTTGGGCTAACGGAAATTGTAAATTCTCACATTTTACGAATAAAACCAACAAAGGATAGGTAATTCAGTATGAATTTTATGCTATTAAAGTAAATACGAGGAATTAATTAGTTTCTACAAGTTGTGTTTGCCTCTGATATACAGGTATATTTTCAAACATGTATTTTTAAGGACTAGCTATTCTGAAGATGTGCCGAACAAAGAATTACTGTTATTTATATTATTATAATCATTATGTCAGTCTTAAGGCTACTGTAAGATCTAATTCAAATAGTGTTCACAATAATTTATTTATTATAACTACACTTACCTATATGTAGCCCAACTTGTAGTAAGCACTTGATGTATCTATAATTATTGTTTAAGAATGAACCAAGATGGTATTACCGTTAAATTAAATATAACTCAACTTTAAATATAAGTAACATAAATATATCGTAAGTTTAAAACGCATGTACATATAATACGCATTGTTTAATTGTTCGCTTAAGCAACATATGTGTGTTTTATGTATTACGTTA
>DWEM01002113.1:0-12658 GCA_018245935.1 Agara belti belti
AACGTAACTGGTGAAATGTGGGGGTGTACTACACTCTTCTGCCTACCCCTTCGGGGAATACAGGCGTGATGTTACGTTTAAAATACATGAAGATACTGTAGTTGTTATCATTATTTTGATATTGATACATCTTCAGTCTACAATAGGATGATCACATAAACAGCATTATCATTTGTGTATTCTGCCCAATAATACCACCTGATAAAAAAATATTTTTAGCATTTCATTTACTTCATTGTTAATAATGAAGAGTGGACTTAATGCCATGAATATTGTATCAGTCAATCCAGTTAACAAAAATAAAATTAAAGGTCTCAAAAATTATAATTGTGATGAAATCGTTCCCTCGTAATATACCATAGAAAGATTATCATTTACTTTCATGATTTATTAATATTATCAATCTATTAAGGTCTAATTGGGTTCCCGTTGTACTATTATCTGAAACGTCTTTTTATGGAATAATTCCTACAATAAAAAAATTTGAAGATTCTTGAGAAGCAAGTATATGAGTAGGAACTTACTTAGGTGGCACTTTTTTCTTGGCAGCTGTGGTTTGATCTATAGAACTACTTTCAGATGATTGTGGTGATTCTTCGGATTTCTTCGATGCATTCTCAGCTAGCTTCAGACCATTGACTTCGATGACTGTTACAAAATCACCAGCTTGTGACATTGGACGGTTTTTAGCTTGGTTTGGACTTGTTTCTACACCTACTGTTCGACAAATATTATTGTACTTTTACAATGACTAACCAAGAATAGGAAAATTTACTATGTATCAAACTATTATAAAGAAGTAAATTTGAAAGTACTTCAACCTGTTACCTCAGTGAAAACGAGTAGTGTAAGAAACTTTGCTTAAGTAAATCACTAAAATGTGATATGACAAGTTAACAATTTTTATTGCAAATTAAGGCACTACCTCATGTACTTAAAATAGAAATTTTAAGCACAACCCCACCAATTAATCAGCTACATGTCTTGCGATATTCAATGTTTCTGTGATTTTCAATCAATCAATAATGTGGATATAGTTATTTTTCTGTACAAATTTCTAATAAAAGTTTATGTTTTGGATATAAAAGTAACTTTAATGTAGTTACTTATGCACAATTAACTACAGCGGTTACTGACGTTAAATTGCATTTATCATGTGCAAAAGAAAAGGACAGAGATACTAATCAAGGACTAAGTTGCCCAAGTACATGTCATTATGTTTACAATATATTACTCTTTCATTGCATCCACTCTGGATGCTATCCCTAAAATAATTTAACATTAGCTTCCAGGTGACAGTAGATTCTGCCAAAGACTTGCCTATACAAAATTGGATTTATTTAACATCTGAATGTATGCTATACAGTGTTATCTACATACTCATTACATAAACATGTGACTATAACTTAGGACCTCATGTGTAAGTATAATGGGAATGTGTGATAATTTTATGAATTTTTTTTTTTACCATTGCTCTCTGCATCAATGTCAGTTCTGTGGACAATCTCGCTGTTACATCGTCTCCGTGCCGCCTCTACAGCTAGATTCGATGAAAGCTCATTGATGCATTGGTTCACCGAACTCCGCTCAGCAAGGTGTGTTGGCTTGTTTCGAAGATGCACCTCCTCGCATTCCACTTCGATAGACTCATCACTCTTGTTACTATTTAGGCTCACTTCGCTTTTCTTAGACAAAGAGTCAGTGTTGGATTCCTACAAATTGTCGAAATCATTTCATGAACAGGATAACTACTAAGACCTGTTATTTCACTAGTATACATTTGTACAGAGTGCATTTACCATAGTGTTATTACAGTTAATAAAACATGGACATCTGCAAACTACCTCAAATAGGATTGTACAATAACTAAACAAGTTAAAAATACATGGATCAAAAAGTATAATCCTGACCAGGAAAATTATTTATACATTAACATTTTTCTTCATAGTTATCATTCACAATAGGGTATGTTGTTAGAAGATTCATTTGGATTTATTAAGGATTGTCCTTATTTAAGTATATGCACTATGACAAATGATTATGAATGAGTTTGATTGCTGATTGTTGTTGTGTGTGCCTTGGTACTATAGGTAAGTACTATGATGATTCATAAAATATACTACACATTAACATTATATTTATAACAGTGTTTGGTTTTGAACATATTAATGTTATAAATATTACAATAACACTGGATTCATGACTGCTCTATTTTCTTAGCAACTCTCATATTTTTTTATTGTAAATATAATTCTTATTAGAATGTGTTAAGGAGAATTGTCAGTGTGAAGCAAATAACAATATAAAAATTACCAAAATAAAAGATCATTAGTAAATAAATAACAATTGTCGAATATTGTACCACGTATCGATAAGCAAACGTCTTACCTGTTTGATATCCGCAGCCTTATCATCAGTCGTGCCAGTCCCTGAGGGCGGTGCCGTCCTGCTGCTCTGAGACGTTGCTTTATGCTTCTCTACATCTGATAGCAGAGTCTCCAAATACTCTACATAAAACTCTTCCTTCTCCAATTCTTCTCTAAGTATAGCCACTTTCTGTTTATGTTTAGCCAAATTGGCCCTGACATCTTCTTCCCAAGCGGCTGGCAAAGCACTCTCTGGAAAACGTTGCACCCACACACGTTGGAAATCTCCGAAGACACTCATCTCTCCCAAAACGATTTCATGACAATTTTATGTTACAATAATCAGTAATCACAGTTTTAATACTAATTCTCAATCTAAAAAACGTATCAGATACTCTGTCATCGCAAACGCATTTTTTTTATCTAATTTATACGATTTTTTTTAGTTTTTGTGACTCAAGGCAAAGGAAATCTCAAGTAAACAGTTATGTTAACTTCATTTTTAATCTTTGTAAAAGTTTACAATATATTGTACTTCTTCGTTAATGATCACCAACAATATAATATTACCATGTTTTAAAACTATTCAAATGTATTATTATGGTATGCATTATACATACAAAGTTTCTAATTTCGTTCATTTAAAAATGCTAGCTATCTCTATAGCCGTGGAATGTTGCAACAATAAACATTAAAAACTCCTTACGTAGATAAATATATTTTTAAAATAATTTGAAAAATTGTTTCTTCATTTTGTTTCTTGTTGGTAATTTTTCGTGCAAGTGAGTAATTAAGTGATTTATTGCTTTAAATTTTCAATATTCTGTGAATGATATTGTACTGATGATGGAATAAAATGCAATCACAAATCACGATTGTTTCTACCATATTATTGGCAAGTTAACTGTCAACTGTCAAGTAATAAAAATCAATCAAATCAAGTTATGGCCGACATTTCAAATCAATTCTCATTTTTATTGTATGTAAATATTGTAAAACTATTTTGGATTTGTCACAAGTTTGGAATATGGATAAAGTTCAAATAAAGTCGATCTTAGAAGGACTTAAGTCGACTTCATCATCGCGTATCCAAGACAGTTTGATTAGAATAAAAAAAATAATAACGAATGAAAAAGGAATAAAGCTTTTCAGAGATTGTGGTGGCTTAGATTATTTAGTGCCACATCTGCGTAAGCCTAATGAACGAATCCTTGATATATCTTTAAGCATACTTGGTAACGTTTGCTTAGAAGAAGAAAGCAGTGTGGCAGTGAGTATAGAATTGCTTTTTATTTTAATTCAACAAGTAAAATATTTTTCTAAATTAAACATATGAGGATAATCTGCTAGTGTTGGATATAGCTTATATGTATATTTTCTTGCTAATTGCAGGTAGGAAAATTAAATGTATTTGGATCATTACTAACTATTCTACAAACTGTTAGTCGGGACAGTATTGTAGGAAGAGCTTGTCGTTTGATTGGAAACTTAGCTCAAAGACCAACTAATGCCGAAGCCTTACATACACATGGAGCTGTTATGGCTCTTGTCACTCTCATTGAAGAAAGAGATAAAAATACATCCTATCCCACTCTTACCATGGCTGTGAGAGCAATAAGGTATAAATTTTTGTTGAAAAAGGTTGTTCGTGTAATATTGTGATGAGCACATTCACTTGTTCTAAATCTGGGTGTAATAAAAATATCTATGTAAATTTTTTGTAGAGTATGTATGTAATATGTGTTTGTCAGCTGTCTAGTCACCATAATACAGGGATTTTGTTTGGTATCCGATGGCTGTATGTGAAATTTGAAATTATTATTATTACTATTTTAATCACGATATAATCATCATCTGAATATTGTTTCAGACAATTGTGGATGGTAATTGACAAAAGAGATGAAATGTTAGGGCTGAAAGCAGTACATGCTGTGTCTGTTCTGCTCATATTGGAGTGTGAATCTGCTCATATAATAAAGTCTACAAAAGAAGACAAAGTAGCAATTAAGTTGAAGAAGAGCCAGGAGGAATTAATCAATGGGATATTGAAATGCTTGGGTTATTTCACTACTTATTCTAATGCTCATTGTGCAGAACAGGTATTTTCTATGTTCTAATAACTATGGGTTCTAATAACGTTTTTACAGAAATAAATGTCTATAGCCACTACTGTACTAGAAAAATACAGGAAAGTTTCTAGTTTTCATGCAAATGATAATTAAGGTTAAGAAAAAATTCTATTTTCAATTAAAAATGTCCAAAATGCGATCACATTAAATCAACTCTATATATTTCAAAATTTCATTTCATTGCAAATGTTATGTACATATATAGTTTCGTATATTCAAGTGACTATAATTTTAAATTGTATGTTTAAATATGGTAATGACAGCTATATGAAAAAAAGTTATTCAAAAATAAAATATACCAATAATATTACAGATACAAGGTGATGGCAGGGGCTACCAATGTCTAGTAGCATTAACTGCAAATTATGAAAGTTTAGCTTTGAAATGTCTCATGAATCTATGTTACTTATCTTCTTGTCGGCCTATCTTGGGCACAGCAGGATTTGTTGAATGTCTAGTTGGAATACTGCAAAAAAGTTCAGGTAATTCTCACATTGAGACAGAGATCTTGTCCAATTTTTTCTATTTTAAACCAAATATCTTAAATATCCGTGTCTGTGGTAAATGCATTTAGTTATATCTGGTTAATTTGGGATTAAAGAGTTCTACCAGTCACCTAACAGAAGGTGCAAGGTCCATCACATGACAAGTTGAGTATAAAATGCACATACATTTATTTATAAAAACATGAATACTATAATACTGGCATATATACAGGAAGAGAGTGATGAATGAAGAAAAAACACATTTGGTTTCTACCTATCCCTTTAGAAACCCAGCATGATGGTATAGTAATGTAAAAATAATAAAATTAGTATTTAACATTTTAAAAATGGTTTCAGATTCATTGACGTGGCCTGAGGGAGCTGTAAAGGCTCTGTCCCATCTCAGTGGAGACTCTGTGAATCGAGCCAGACTGCGTCACTGTGGAGGACTACGCTTGCTTGTGGTAGCGGCCCGAGACAATACACAGACAATGCCAACATTACTTCAGTATGTTTTTGATGACATAGGTAGATATATATTGCTTTTAAGAAAATTTTGTTTTGTTGTTTAATAAAAATTTTGAAGGGCATTATTTTCACTATATTATTGGATAACATTTAAGGTGTTTTAACCTAATGGTTTAGATTTCAGTGGACTACGACAGTTTTACAAAGTTAACTCATGGATATTATTGACACTAACATATGACAGTTTAGGACAGTGAAGGAAAATATTGTGAGGAAACTTATACCTCCTTAGAGTTCTCTATTGTTTCTAAGTTGTGTGAAGACTTGGCCAATGTGCTGGACTATAGTCTTAACCCAACTCATTAATCATCTAAGTGACCAATGCCCAGTCATGATACAATTAAAAGTTGATGGTGTTCATTGAATTACATTTACTTATTTATAAACAAACATTTCAGCATTTCAAATACTCATCAATGAAGGATTGGTCCCACTACTTACTGAAAAACTTATGAGCTACTTACGGACAATGGAAAATGAACATAACAATAAGCAAATTGGACCAGAAACTGAAATGAAACCAGAACTCGGAGTACAAGATCTTGCATCTTGTCCAAAAAATAAAAGCTTATTAAAAAGGCGAAGAACACATAGCCCACTGTCAACCACAGGAGATGAATTGAAAGTTGTAATAGAAAGAGACAATATGATTGTAGGATTTCTTGATAATGTCATTAGTGATGCCACAGATGACAGCCAAAGTGGTGATGAAACCTGTCCATCATCAGACAAATACTCAAAAAGAGCTAGGAATTCATCTCCTGAGACAGTAGGAAAGGTAATCAAGGGTTTCTCTTAACTGGCTATTTATAACAATGTCATTTTAAAATACTATGAATAAAATTGATATTCCATTTTTAGAAAACAGAAGTAGTAAAAATGTCATCCAAAAATTGGTGCTCCGGTGTCTATTGGGAACCTAAAAGCCCTGAATGGCACTCAAACTCCCAGCACCTGCCTCGTGTCATGAGTCCCGATAGATTTGACCATGCTCCAGTTTCCCCTTACTCAGATAGTAATCATTCTGCATTTAGTCCTGAATACAGGGGTTCAAGCAGCAAGCGCGCCAGATGGGATTGGAGTCCCGAATCTGGATTTAGTACTGGGGAGGGTAGTTCTACATCACCTTCCTGGGCAGAATATCCCTGGAGTCCTGGCAGTTCCGCAAACCCTATGTCACCAGTAACCATTAATGAGAGTAAGGCTAAATATTTTTGTATTCATTCATACTTGTGTAATATAGTCACATTAGTAATTATTGTTATGCAAATCAGCTGATTTATGTTTGCAGACAGTTCAGATTCTGAGATATCGGGTAGATATTCTCCAGTATGCAGTGAAGTACATGATTTGGATAATGAAGATTCAGTAGCTTTGACTAGCAACAATGTACTTGACGTTACCCATGACTTGGATGACCTTATTGTAGATGATGAAGAGGACTATCCTTTAAAGGGTATGGAAACTTGCTGTTTGTTTTTGTTATTCACTATATTCAGCTACTTAGCCATTGGTAAATCTGATAGGTGGATCTCGACTGCAACATTAACATTGAAAAAGTTTTTGTGAAGTTACATGTACATTTTTCAAATAGCTTTATTGAAATAAATCTGATTCTATTGATTCTATACTTGAATGTATTTTTGAAATGTGTTATTAATATCAAATTGCAGAAGACGATGTTACAGCAGAGCTCGATACAGCTGCTACATCCTCAAACATTAGTTGTGTCTTAATATTACTGTTTCGCGTGTCTGCGGGTGCTTGCCACAGTCAAAGTAGCTTACGCGAGGAGCCACCAGTCAACAATACATTGGAGCTACTAACTGGGAGCGAGAGTATCAATGCATTACTTGATTACATTGAAAAATGCAAGAGGCCCCTCGGCAGAGCAGCACGGATTCTTGCCAAGGTTTTTAGGTATGATGAACTGAAAATCATAGTTTAGTACAGCCCTATTTTTAAACTGGAAAATATATCACTGTCTTATAGTAGTAATCTACTTCCATGTGTTTTATCAAATTTTATATTTCAGTTAAACGCTTGCTACATATTTTTATGAGTTTAAAAACTATATTGTGATTATTTATATCTCCTTTAAACTACCCTAGAATAATGTATTATTTTGGTGTAGAATATATTACATTACATGGTCCCTGGAAGGGGGTGCATCCATAATGAAATTTACATTTAAAGTATTAAAACAAATTTGAATTGAGATCCATTTTTTATCGATATAGGTATAAATTGTCCAACTTATATGCATTCCTACAAAGAAATCATATTTCTGAGGTGTGTGAAGTCTGCCAATCCGCACTTGGCCAGTGTGGTACACTTTGGACTAAAACCCTTCCGTTACCAGAGAAGACCCAGTCCAGTGGTGGATGAATGAAAGCACCTCCCTGAAAATAATCTTGGCGGCTTCTACCTATATTAAATAAGTTATACATTAGGAATACGTAATTTACATAACATAAGAGGGAGCTACAACATACCAATAATTGTTTAGTATACCATAACCAATAAGTGTACCATAGATCACTTTCATTCAAATTTATGTAAAAGAAGACTTAGAAATTGATAGGTATTTTTGGTTCCATTACAGCAATACATTATGTCTGATGAGTATCCTTAAACACAGACTTACTTTAAGATTGCATGTCATGTCAGTGACCTCGAAACATCCGCCAACTAAATGTATGCAGTGTAAGCAAGTAAGTAGAATAAAATACGCACATTACGTCTTATACTTACTTCTTTTATTAACACACTTTTATTAGCTTCGATAGTATGATGTGTGTATGTTTGTAACGGAATCTTACAACACAAATTTAACCCACTTCCTATGGTCCGATTTGCGTGAAAATTTTTACACATGTCCATGTCTAGATTCGATGACAATACAGTATTATTAAAAAAATTAATAATTCTATTTTTAAATAGGCGAAAAGAAATTGCAATTTAACAAAACTAAAAAAACACGCTTTTGTTGCAATTGAAATTAAAAATTACAAAATATTAATTTTAGAAATAATAAAAATGTAAAAAGCGTGGGGTGCCTTAACATTATACTCTTGCAAACATCTCGATTCCGAGAAAACGTTACTAAAGAACTACCTGGAATATTTAAAGTCAAACACGCCATGCTTTTTACATTTTTATTAAGTATTTCTAAAATTATTATTTAAAAACTATATGTTTCAGATTTTAAGACTTAGTACAAAATACTTAGCACAATTATCAATTCTGGCTGAATCAAGTTATGGCATAGGCGAAATAAGTTATCAGTTACTAAAAGGCAGTTCATATATGAAGGAGACACTTTCGTTAACATTGCCATACATTGTTAGGTAAGAAAGAAAAAAATTACATTCATTATGATTGTTCTGTCCATTCTGTACTGCAGAGCTATTAAAAATGTTAATACCTCTAATATAATTAATTAAAACTAAAATGAAATGCAAAAACCCCTTTGCTTTTATTCATTAACATAATTAACATGTGTATAATTAAATTTAATATGAAAAAATATTATCTACCACAATTACCTGCCACAGACTGTGTTTGTGTGTCACAGAACATTAATATAACAAAATTCTTTTCCCACAGAACTGAGAAACCATTGAAGAAGTACTTTATAGATTGCAATGCGCTAAATTTATTACTACAAATAATTAATGAATCAAAGGAAAATATGCAACAGTGTGTCATAGCGTTATCAAAATTGGCATACAATATTCACATTAAGGATCCAAAAGTTCTCGAAAGCAGATATAAAGAGCAAATTTATATAGAATATGATCCCATATTGGACAATATATCAAAAGACGATATTGTTACTTTCGAACTGGATGACTTATCAACGGTGATAGCAAACAAAGGATTCTTGTGTCAAAATTCTGATGTGTTCTCGGCCATGTTGCTGGGTCAATTTAAAGAATCGGTAGAGAAGTGTGTCCGGTTGAGAAATGTTACAAAACCGGCTCTTGAATATTTGTTTACTCTGTTACATTGTGGTGTAAATAATTCCAAAAACGATGTCAAAGTTTTCCCCATGGCCACTGAATTAGAAACGAATTTAGAGGTTTTATTACTGGCAGATAGGTTTTTATTTGAGAAATTAAAAGAGCAACTACGTAGCGCCATCCTGCAATTCCTTTTAATACCTAAAAATGCTGACAAAATTTACATTTGGTCATTGAATGATGGTATGGGATTTTTGTGTGTGGAATCTGTGGCGTATCTGTTGACCGGGAATATGTCTGAATCTGATAGAACACAGTCATTTCAAAACATTCTCAGTTTACAATACAAAGACCAGTGGCTAGATGATATAAAAACAATGATTTTCCGACAGCTACAAAAATGAAAAAGATTATAATATAAGTATTATAAAAAAGTATCTATGTATCAATCGCCAAAGTATATGTATAAATTGGCAAAGGAATGGCTGTACTGATTTTGATCTTCAACAAAACCAAAATCAAATGTTTAACAGGTAGGCAGTTTATATGGAGAAATTAAATTTATGTCATTACTATTTTCTTCTGAATTTTTCCATAATTTTTACCTTTAAGCCCTTACCTTAGACTTCCGTGAGTATTTTCAAACCAAAATTAGCCAAATCGGTCAAGCCATTCTTGAGTTAACGAGACTAATGAACAACAATTGATTTTTATATATACAGATGATACTAAATATATTATGCAGTTTTTAAAATCGTCATTAATGCATTTATATTGTATTTAATGTATTTACAGTGATGTTTTATTATTAAGGGAAAAAGATTACCACACTCTAGAAAAAATGTTATATTTCAATACAATACAATATATACATTTATTTTACATATAATAACATATAGGTAATATGTTAAAAACATCATACATTATTATTTTTAAGTTATACCTTTCTAGTCTGTAAAGTCAATCCTATATTTTTATCTGGAACTAACACTTGCGAAGTAATAGCTCTGACATTGGAATCATTTGAACATTGAAATTCAAAATTGTTTACCACCTGCAACAATCAGAATTTCCTTGAGCACTGAATATATAGTGATAAAAAAAAAACTATGACATGATCCCACCAAATAAAGATGTATAGTTTAATACAGATTTTAATTTCAAAAGACTAATCATTTATCTGTCCTTGATATATATTCGTAATGAATCTAATTCGTTTCATTGACCTTCAAAAACCATACTTTACCATCAATTGCCAGATAATATGCCATTCCCACTTTTGTTCAATAATTTCGACAGCAATTGCAGTAATTTTTATTCATCCACTGACTACACTTGATATTCTATTGCATAGCAGTGTGACAAAGACTTTAAGGACAACTGTGGATGTCTCATGTTTCATTTTGAAACAACCAGACATACAAATAGATCCTTTGATAGATTTGACATCATGCCCCAAGATAATCACACCAAATATAAAGTGGGTCCTTTGTAACCTTCACAATTCAGCAATCTATATATGAGATACTTTAAGTGAATTTACTGAATATTTTTAGATTGGTTCCAATTACCATACAAACTTTTCAAATAAATCTTAATGAACATCTCACCTGACTTACAATCTCAGTGAGTTGTACCATTGCAATTTTTTTACCAATGCAGGACCTGGCCCCAAGAGCAAAAGGCAACGATGCAGAGGGTATGTGACATGTGAGATTATTTCTCCGTGGGTCATTTCTATCCCATCTGTATGGCAAAAATATGTTTGGATTGCTGAAATTCTGTTCATCCCGACCTGATGTGTATATTGAAGCTATTATTGGTGTCTGAAAGAAATATGCCAATACGTATTGATACCATTTTCAATCATGTAAATGTTTTCTTTGGCTTATATGAAAAAAGAGCCTTAAAAAGGTATATCCATCTTGAATAATGTAAACATCAGTACTTGCAAGCAACTAAGACAAGAAATATGAGGGTACATTTATTCATTTTTCCTCTGCCTCCATGTAATAGTAGATATTATTTCTTCCTTTATATGTCCATATGGATCTTCAAGTTCACTAGGAGCTTCTGGTATTTTTAACTTTCTGCGCATTGTGGGTGATAAAAGCAACATGTTTTGAGCAAGACCAAAGGTACTGGACGTTACCCAGTACAAGCACATACAAGATGGCACACTGGCTGCTACAGGTATCATTACTATTGAAAATATCCTAAAGCCATTAGTAAATATTGTGTACAATCTAGATGGAGCTCTCAGTTTTGACATTCTCTGCAGTTCAATTATAGCTAAATTTGATACCCCAAAAACTACTGGTAAAATGTATGAATGATCTGGTACAGTCAAGTTAGGAAACCAGCTTATACCACCAACTGACAGTTCAAGAAATGTTAACATGCTTGTTGCATCGCCAGGTTGCATATATACGAGGTTTCGAAGTGCAAACGACATGCAGACCCATATGGGAATTTGAAACCAAATCAATAAGCTTGCTTTGAAGGGATGACAATTATCCCTTTCAATCAAGTTTCTCCACTGTTTTTTCAAGGATCTCTTAAATAATCCCACTGCCTGTTTGTCTGTAAGGTTGTATACTTTTTTTGCTATTGTTGTTTCTTTCTTTAGCTCATTAACCATATCTTTTAGTTCCAATCCAATATTTTCTACTTTCGCTAAAATATAGTTTTGATAAATACTAAGAGGCAGAGTAATAAGTGCTCGTATAAGTAAGGTCGAAGCTGCGATGGTGGCCCACCATGTTAAGCCAGTCGCGTCATGGAAGTATAGCAGTGAGTCTTGCATTACGCCCACAGGATAACTGTTTGAAATGCTTGCATATAATTCTGCTTGCCATTTTACTATCCCTTCCATCGATAAATGTCTTTTATTTAATATACATGGGAGACATTTTACGTTATTATTATAATTAAAATCTGCCTGTACAGGTTTCCGTATGTCAACACTGCTGATAACGCTGTAACTACGAGTATTTGATACCACACGATTAATTTTAACCCTCGTTAAATATTTGAAATAATTCATGTTTCTTATATCATGACAGTAATAATTATAATAATCTAACTACACTCTTTATCTTACTATAATAGCACAATGAAACGAAAGCTACAAGCCACAACTAAAAATTTAACCTAACCGGAGCCCGGACTTCAGTACAGTGTTG